>CM040808.1:35672138-35697138 GCA_022829025.1 Squalius cephalus | reverse complement strand
TATTACAGTAATGAGGCGCTCAGACTCAGCCTCAGCCTCAGCCTCAGACTCAGACTCCGCCTCAGACTCAGACTCCGCCTCAGACTCCGCCTCAGACTCCGCCTCAGACTCCGCCTCAGACTCCGCCTCAGACTCCGCCTCAGCCTCAGCCTCAGCCTCAGCCTCAGCCTCAGCCTCAGACTCAGACTCAGCCTCAGACTCAGCCTCAGACTCAGCCTCAGACTCAGCCTCAGACTCAGCCTCAGACTCAGCCTCAGACTCAGCCTCAGACTCAGCCTCAGACTCAGCCTCAGACTCAGCCTCAGACTCAGCCTCAGACTCAGCCTCAGCCTCAGACTCAGACTCAGACTCAGCCTCAGACTCAGCCTCAGACTCAGACTCAGACTCAGACTCAGACTCAGACTCAGACTCAGACTCAGACTCAGACTCAGCCTCAGACTCAGACTCAGCCTCAGACTCAGCCTCAGACTCAGACTCCGCCTCAGACTCAGACTCACCCAGGAGCTCGTACAGCAGGTTGAGGATGTCCTTCCAGGCGTCTCCGGCCGCTTCTCCCGCACACTCGCCGAAATGAGCCGCGCTGTTGTACACACTCAAGCGGTCGATCGCGTTCGACACCAGAGACAGCATCCCCTGAGACACACACACACACACACACACACACACACACACACACACACACACACATGTCCTCATTTACCCAGAGTGCACTGCTGCGTGAGCTCAGCTGACAGAATCAATGTTGAAGATGATTTATGACGCTCTGAAAAACTGATGAATCAACTGAAGTGAAAAACCCAGCGCTGCTTTATCTCGGCTGCTTTACAGCAGATTCATTAAAGAACTCGTTTAGTTAATAAAGGCAGAGCTTTAACGAGCCCACAGAGGCCAGCGCTCCCATAAACACGAGACACAGAGCGCACTGCAGGGTTTACAACACACTTTATGAAACCGGCCTTCTGTACTGCAAACATTTTCTGTTTTTACTCGGATTCTTTTGCTGGAAAACAAGATAAAAATAATGCAAAAAAAACTGACACATAATAATGATAAAATTATAATAATATGAGATTATATATACAGCCCTGGTCAGAATTATTTGCCCCAGAATTATTTGACCAATATTATATTGATATTAAATATATGTATATATATAAAAATTGTATTTATATATACTGTGTGTGTATATATATATATATATATATATATATATATATATATATATATATATATAGATTAAATAAACAATACAATATATTTAAAACAAAAAAAATGTAGAAATATAATAAATTATATATATATATATATATATATATATTTTTTTTTTTTTTTTTTTTTTTTTTTTTTATAAATTATATATATATATATATATATATATATATAAAATGTATATATTTTTTTTATATATATTTTTTTTTACTGGAAAATAATATATACAAGTAAATGTTATATATACTGTATACATCTAAAAAAAATATTTCACTATACACATATATATGTAATGTGAGTATAATAATAATAATAATATTATTATTAGATATTTTTACTGGAAAACAAGGTAAAAATACAAAACATTTACCTGAGAATCAAAAAGACTTCTTTTCTAATAAATGTATCAAAATAATATGAATTTGTGCTTAAATTGAGAAAAATATCCTTGCTTTTTCTTTTAAAATATATTTTTCTGGGCCCATTGGCAGATATTTATATTTATTTTTTTAAGCATAAACTCACTTAACATTGATCAATTTCTCAGAAAATGAGATTTATTATTTCACGTCACTTCACTTTTTAAGTTGATTTAAGAACATTTAAATATTTCTACAGGAAAACAAGACAAGCCTAATGAGTAAGAAAATCACTTTTTGCCGTGTGATTGGTCAATCAGGACGACACCAATTCATTAAAAAATGACTTCTCTCAGAATACAATCTTAGAAAAAAATAAAAGATGTGAATTCGATACAGTTATGTAAGATAAAAGCAAAAGAAAACAATAAATCTTTGTTTTTGTGAAGATCTGCTGACAAATCCACACTAAACTGCAGCACGTCGTGTGGAAACAGAAGAGGCATTAATGATTCGGCCGTGGGTTAAAACCCTCAACCTTTCCCTCGGGTCATTCTGACCCAAAACCTAGTTTTATTTCTTTTTTTATTTTTATTGAGTGTTCATCAGAGGGGTCCATGACCCCAGGACTTTTGTCGGACTTGAGTCATGAATACACACAAAAAAAATTGTGGTTGAAATTGAAAAAAGTAACAAATCTTTTCCTTGGGGGTCAATTTGAATGGAATATGAATGGAATGCTTCAGTTCACATAGAAAAACATAAAAATGCTCAAAGTTCAAACTGAAAATGCTAAAACTTTACCAAAAAAAAAAAATTTGTATAATGTGGTGTATGATGCCCAAAGACACCCAATTATAAATATTTTAATAATAATAAATATTTTATATATAAATAACAAATTTTTCTTAAATATATACATGCATGTGTGTGTATTTATATATAGAAAATAATTATACACCATACACACACATATATTATGTAAAAACAAACTTTTATTTTGGATGCGATTAATCGTGATTAATCGTTTGACAGCCCTAAAAATAAGCTTTCTGGACAAAACAAAAATTGAGTATATTTTAGGGCTTCGGGTCATTTTGACCCGCGGGGGAGAGATGTGCTCCTCGGTCCAGAGACGCGTTCAGCTCACCTCCTGCTTGAAGAGGTTCTGCCGGTTCTTCAGCGAACGCAGTTTGATCTGCTTCTTCTCGTGCTCGAGCTCGGCGTCCGGCAGTCTGAAGTACACGATCAGATCGTGCAGCGTCTGCAGAACCTCTTCGATGGGCAGAACCACACACACACGGTTCTTAGCGCTCAGGCCGTCCAGCTCTCTGTCCACACAACAGCAGAGACAGCAACATCAGTCACATCACATGTGTAAGAGCCATCATAGTCCATCTATAACGTGTTGTAGTTCCACTGTTGGACACTGGGGGGAGTGTGGGTTTAATGTGTTGTAGTTCCACTGTTGGACACTGGGGGGAGTGTGGGTTTAATGTGTTGTAGTTCCACTGTTGGACACTGGGGGGAGTGTGGGTTTAATGTGTTGTAGTTCCACTGTTGGACACTGGGGGGAGTGTGGGTTTAATGTGTTGTAGTTCCACTGTTGGACACTGGGGGGAGTGTGGGTTTAATGTGTTGTAGTTTCACTGTTGGACACTGGGGGGAGTGTGGGTTTAATGTGTTGTAGTTCCACTGTTGGACACTGGGGGGAGTGTGGGTTTAATGTGTTGTAATTCCACTGTTGGACACTGGGGGGATTGTGGGTTTAATGTGTTGTAGTTCCACTGTTGGACACTGGGGCGAGTGTGGGTTTAATGGGTATATCGGTAGCCAGAGAGAAGTGAAGACATGTGTAACTAATGAGGGAAGCAAACTATTTCTGAGCGTGTCAGGATCGTATGTGGATATGCAAACATGTGGATTACAATGTGTTTTGGCATCGGAACTGTGACATATAAAGGGATGAATGCAGTGCTGGACTGGAAGCGTCTTGTGTGGATCTCAAATAATCCTACAACACCTCATTGTCGCTACAACATGAATGATGAACACTGCTTACAATATTCCTCATTATAATAATGAATATGCAGAATAAAGCTCCAGTTCTTCTCTATATCATTGTCAGTGTTTCTGAACTCATTGTATCTTGAGTTTCTTCCGGGAACGAACACGTCACAATATTCCTCATTATAATAATTCATGCGCAGAATAAAGGGGCGGGGCCTGGTTGAGTTAGTTAGTAGTGTGTTAAACTGGCGGTTATGGAAAGGGGCGGGACATTTCCCAAACACACTCGAAGCGCTCGACCAATCACAACACACTGCTCCAGCCGACCAATCAGAGCACAGTGTGCTTTTCAGGAGGAGGGGCTTCATAGAGACAGGAAGTGAACAGAGCGTTCCTGACAGACTGGGAAGAGAGGAGCCGCAACAATTGGGAATATGAGGAGAATAATCAACATTACAGCAGGAAAACCTGTTCTAGTAGAGCCTGAAACATCAAGACTTTGAACATACAGTCAAACCAAACATTATTCAGACACCAGATATAATATTTTATATTTTTTCACTAGTGTGATCAGGACACTATAGTTCATTTCTGTAAGTGAGGAGAGCAAAATAAAGTAAACTGTGACATATTATACCCAATAACTCTTCATACAGTGACTACCAGTGACATTTGGGAGCAAAAATGATTGGGACACTTTGAGCTGATCATGTGTGTTTTCTTTAACTGCTAATGCTCTTTTTACACACAGACTGAACACAATGAAGCATTGCTTGGTGATTGGTTGAGCTAAACTGGTATTATCTAATTGTGTAGTTAAATTTAACAGCTGACAGATATTCAACATAATTCATGTGTGAGACAGTCTAACAGAAGGACGGACAAAACCAGTCAAATATCAACTGAGTTCTGCTCATATTTTATCACCATTTTCTAAACTATAGCGAATAAACTGATGATGTGAGAAGTGTTGAAGGTGTGTGAGTGAATGTTGGTTTGACTGTAAAATATTCACTTATATAAGCGGCCTGTGGGATAATAACCCATATGACTGCAGTCCATCTCAGAGCTACAAGAGGAACAAGCGCAGGAACCGTGACGCTGAACTGTGACGGTAATGAACTTCCTGGAATAATGTTCAACTCTGAGCCAAAACAGCGTCGCTTATGTAAGATTATTAAACATATTTCCTGAAAAATGTCCTGGGTGAAAGTGCCATCGGCTCGAGAACGTTCGAGATGCATGTGAGAGCTAAAAACAGTGTTTGTGAGCTCCAGTGCACCATCTGGCCTGAAAACACACTTACTCCACACACACGTGAGGCTGAAGCGAGGTCAAAGGTCGTGTGTGTGTGATACCTGATGAAGCAGCTGAAGAGACGAGTGGTGTTCCGGATGATCCGAGCCGCTCTCGACTCCTCGTGTTGACATCGCTGAAGCGTCAGGCCGTCATCCATGTGTCCTTCAGAGTGAAGACAGGCCTGAAACACACAGAGCACCGCTGAACTCACACCACACGCGCTTCATATTCAGCGCATGTCGAAGTTAATATCAGCACTTAAACTACATGCACATCATAACACAAGACATCGCTTGACCAAAGCCAACTACACATGAGGATTTAGTACCGGAGGCTGTTGGGTATTATAGCTCACTAAAGACATTTCATTAAAAATACACTGTATTTCAGCTCAAATAAATGATAACTGAAATTAAATTAAATATTCCAAGGCAACATATGTCATTTTCATCATGTAACTTGATGCACTACTAAAACTGGAATTAAAATAAATCAAAACTATATACAATTCTATTAAAAAAAACTAAAACCATAAAAAAACATTTCCATTAAAATAAAAAAAAACATTAACTACAAAAACGTTACCTGAAATATAATATAAAAAAATCTTATTTTATATTAGCTAGTCATTTAGTTTAACTTAACTAAATTAACGCAACTAAAATAAATGTTAAAAAGACAATAAAATATCAATTTTATAAAATATATATTTTATTTCAGCTAGTTGCTAAAGCAACATTTCTCACTTTTATTCAGTTTAACTTGATGTACTAAAATAACTAAAATAAAAATAGAAATTGACAAAAAAATAGACATATATATACAAAAAATGTAATACTTTAAAATAAAATGTTAACTAAAACAATCTAATTTTATTTTACTTCTTTTCTTTTACCTGATGTAAAATAACTAAATACAAAAAAATTCATAAAACCTACATAGACATATTTAAAAAAGATAAACTAATAAAATGTCAAACACAACAAAATGAATAAAACTTTAAAAATAAAGAAGAACAGAAAATATGACAAAATGTAAAACATTAATAAAAACTATAATAGCATTTTAATTATGTTAAAATCCTTTGCAATTTGGAGGCCGTTTCAAAGAATGTAAAATGATTATGCAAACGTGCTGATATTTTCTGTTCATTTATGGGGCATTTTTCCAATTTTGGGGGCATTTCTGTTCATTTATGGGGCATTTTTCCAAATTTTGGGGTAATTTTTATTAATTTGGGGGGCATTTTTCCTAATTTTGGGGGCATTTCGGTTCATTTATGGGGCATTTTTCCAATTTTGCGGGCATTTCTGTTCATTTATGGGGCATTTTTCCAATTTTGCGGGCATTTCTGTTCATTTATGGGGCTTTTTTCCAATTTTGGGGGCATTTCTGTTCATTTATGGGGCATTTTTCCAAATTTTGGGGTAATTTTTATTAATTTGGGGGGCATTTTTCCTAATTTTGGGGGCATTTTTGTTCATTTATGGGGCATTTTTCCTAATTTTGGGGTAATTTTTATTAATTTGGGGGGCATTTTTCCTAATTTTGGGGGCATTTTTATTAATTTATGGGGCATTTTTACTAATTTTGGGGGCATTTCGGTTCATTTATGGGGCATTTTTCCAATTTTGCGGGCATTTCTGTTCATTTATGGGGCATTTTTCCAATTTTGCGGGCATTTCTGTTCATTTATGGGGCATTTTTCCAATTTTGGGGGCATTTCTGTTCATTTATGGGGCATTTTTCCAAATTTTGGGGTAATTTTTATTAATTTGGGGGGCATTTTTCCTAATTTTGGGGGCATTTTTGTTCATTTATGGGGCATTTTTCCTAATTTTGGGGTAATTTTTATTAATTTGGGGGGCATTTTTCCTAATTTTGGGGGCATTTTTATTAATTTATGGGGCATTTTTACTAATTTTGGGGGCATTTTTATTAATTTATGGGGCATTTTTACTAATTTTGGGGGCATTTTTATTAATTTATGGTGCATTTTTACTAATTTTGGGAGCATTTTTATTCATTTATGGGGAATTTTTCCTAATTTTGGGGGCATTTTTATTAATTTGGGGGGCATTTTGACTAATTTTGGGGGCATTTTTATTCATTTATGGGGCATTTTTATTCATTTATGGGGCATTTTTCCTAATTATGGGGGCATTTTTATTAATTTGGGGGGCATTTTTATTCATTTATGGGGCATTTTTACTAATTTTGGGGGCATTTTTATTCATTTATGGGGCATTTATATTCATTTGGGTGGCATTTTTGCTCCGAGCCCCTGGTGTGTGTGTGGCGTAATGGAGCGGCCCGTTTCAGGTCATTAGACCTGGCCTACATGAACTCTATGATGCAGATGTGAAGCTCACTCGTCGCTTGAGCGGCCCCAGTCGAGCAGATTTGACGTCGGGCGCCTGATAGGACAGCCAGAGTCCCGTCGCCACGTGCATCACGAAACACTGAGAGTCTCCGTACTTGATCTCCGCCACTCCCATGCCTTCGATGTCCCGCTTCGGACTGCACTCCAGCTTATCCTGAACAAACACAGAACACACATTTACTGCAGCAGATCTAGAGTGTGTGAGACCATTCATATGATATCAAGGCACTTTTATTTCTAGAGCACATTTAAAACAGCCACCGCTGACCAAAGCGCTGCACAATCTAACAACTTTAGACTATAAAATACATGAACTCACAGGAACACACACAAATTCAGAAAATTACATTGAACCAAGAGACTATTCATGTGACATCAGATTAAAATAAAACGTTAACTAAAACAATGTATAATTATTATATATTATTAATTTGATTTGACATCTTTTCATTTAGTTTAACCTGATGTATTAAAATAACTCAAATTGAAAAAAGTTATAAAAACTACATAGACATGTTAAAACAAGACAAACTAATAAAACGTCAAACACAACAAAATGAATAAACCTGAAAATATGACAATAAAAATGTAAAACATTAATAAAAACTATAATAGCATTTCAGTTATACTAAAATAACAGGCTTCCTTTGCAATCTGGAGGCCGCTTCAAAGAAATGTAAAATGATGAGGATTAAAAAGAATATAAAATAAAATGTTAACAATTTATAAAATAAAATGTAAAAAATTCAAAAACATATATATTTTTTTCTTCTTTTCATTTAATTCAATTTGGAGGCTGATTAAAATAATCAGAAAACATCACCTCTACAAACAGCTCTTGCTCTTTCTGTCGAGCATTAAATATTAATAGTTAACAAGCACAGTTTACAGCGAAAGCATGAAGCGTTTACAGCTCATCACTCATGTGATTATGAGTTTGACCTGAAAACATGATGATAGATCTGGAGCTCTTCACGACTCAATAATGAACTAACATTACAGCACATCCAGAGGCAAAGCTGATGAATCCTCAAACACTGGGATCGCTTTCCCTGCTGGAACGTCGGGAGTAAAATCAAAGCAGCGGAGGGAGAATAAGCGGATGACAAATGACACACTATAAAAGTGATGGTTCTCATTTAATGAAGCTCTGGAGGAAGATCCTCTTTGCTGAATATTGACCCTTTGAGAGCTGGAATCAATTAGAGCATCTTTTACAGATTTAACTCTAATAATTCAATAAACTTCAGTGGTTTAGCCTGATATTAAAGGCCTCTGTGGAAGTTGACTGATTAGTAATGTGATGAACATCTGTAATGTGTCTGAAAGAGTCTCTTCTGCTCACTAAAGCTGCATTATTTGCACTGATGTTGTGTGTGAATGAATGCACATTATTTCAGATCACGAGTGCACTGATGTTGTGTGTGATCACCTTGGAGGCTCTGAAGCAGAAGGCTGTGGCCGTGGTGTCGGATCGCTCTCGGTCCTGCAACACAACGCCCCGGTCCTCGGTCAGCGCCAGATAGTGGCCGGTGGTCAGGTGACGCAGGCGGAACGGTTGACCCCAGCGAATGTGACTGCCACACCAACTGAACACACACGGAGATCATGGGTTAATAAGGTCATGTACAGTTCAGCGTTAAGGGCCCTATTTTAACGATCTAAGCTCACGGGCTAAAGCACACGGCACTAGTGCACTATTCTCTTGATGAGGAATGGGTGTGTTTTGGGTGTAACGTGCAATAAACCAATCAGAGTCTCATCTCCCATTCCCTTCAAAAGAAAATACTCAGCAATGCTGTCGACTTATGAACTTACACATGGTTTGTCTTAAAGCAGATTAAAAACTCCACATAAACACATAAACAACATTAAAATCTGCATTTTCACCACAGGAGACTTTAATAACTCCATAAACTTGATCATTTTATGAGCCTAGAAGCGCTTAATAAATAGATAAATGGATGAATAATAACTGGTTATGGCAACAACGCAAGAGAAGCTCAAACATAAACAACACACAACGGCCAAATATAACGAGGTTTGGTCACTGTTATATTCGTTTGCAGTGAGTCGCGTTCCATTCAATTACGTAATGATAATTTAGGGGATTCACTGCCATATTTAAATGCATTTTTCACTCCTGAAACTTAATAACTAATAGCTATAATGAATTACAATAATTATTACAGAACATCCTGAAGGACTTTCGACTGAGACGATCTCATGACTAGATCTTGGTTCTGAAGACACACACCTGATCCGCAACGGCTCCAGCCTCCACAGAGATCGGGCTTTCGCTCCGGCTTTACCAGTCTCATAGTTCACCAATCTGAAAAACACCAGTCAGAACGAGTTTACAAGAAACGGGAGGCAAAAAAGCGTTTCAAATCAACACAAACGCCCCCCATAAATCAATTATGACTATTAAAGTGAAAATGAATGAAAAGTGTTGATTGTGCATCATTTTTTATTTATTTTTTGCTACGTTCTCTGCTCGTTTTCTGTATATAACTGATTTCCAGTTTGAAAAACCGTGTCAACTAAAATAACCAGTGTCAAGTCTTGATTTTCTATTGTAAGAAGCAATAAACTAATTCATAAATGGTTCTTATCTTGTTTTTGTCTGTAAAGCCAGAATATCATGTGCCGTTTCCCCAAACACAAAGCATTTTTTATGTATTCTTTTAATCAATATTAACATTATTACAGTATCAAGAGCAATTATGCTTTTTGTCATAATATATATTGCAGCTCTACCCTGGAATGAGTTCCTGTTTTTTTAATTGTATCATTTATAAATTATCATTCAAAAGTTTAGGGATTTTTTAATATTTTTCTCTTCTGCTCACCAAGGTTGTGTTTATTTGATCAAAAATACAGTAAAACAGTGAAATATTATTATAATGTAAATCATCTGTTTTCTATGTGAATATACAGTAAAGTGTAATTTATTCCTGTGATCAAAGCTGAATGTTCAGCATCATTACTCCAGTCTTCAGTGTCACATGATCCTTCAGAAATCACTCTAATATGAGGATTTGATGCTCGAGAAACATTTGTTTGTTTATGTTAAATATTTTTATGGAAACTGTGATGCATTTATTTTTCAGGATTCTTTGATTAACAGAAAAAAAAAAAAAAAAAAGTAAGTTAACAAATGTCTTTACGGTCAATTTTGGACAATTTAATGCATCCTTGCTGAAAAAAAGTATTTCTTTCTTTAAAAAAAAACAAAAACGTACTGACCTGAACGGTAGTGTACATGTACTTTCAAATTGTATAATTCTGATGAACTGATTAAATGTAAATGCGTACCTTAAAGCCAATGCATGTCGCTTTGTATAAAAGAAACTGCCATATGCATAAATGTAAAGCTAAATAAGAATGATTAAAAACAAATAAATACTTTAAATATGAATCTAAAACCACCAGTAGGAGGCAGCAAATCACTGTCCTAATGAGTGAGTCATTGAATCGTTCACTCAACAAATGCATTTAAATGGCTGATTGATTCAGAAATCACACACTTCTCTACTACTGTACATACTGTAGTATGCAGTGCATATGTCAGAATTCACAGCACGATTTCAGACACAGTTAAATCCTAAAGCTGACTTAACCTTCCCTCGGGTCATGTTGACCCGCAAATCATTTTTGATAAAATTGAAAAAATGTAGTGTTTATCAGAGGCATCCAAGACCCCAGGACTTTAGTCGCACTTGAACCACGAATACACAAAACAATTTTTTAATGGATTCGAGGAGTTTTGTGGTTGAAATTTAAAAAAGTAACAAATCCTTCTCTCACGGGTCAATTTGACCCCTTTAGGAATGAATGGAGTGTGAGGAATGCTTCAGTACACATAGAGAAAACATAAAAATGCTCAAAATTCAGACTAAAAATGCTAAAACTTCACCAAACAATTATTTTATCGCGTCTACATGTGTATCTGAATGCACACTGAAGAGAAACTGACTTTAGGACCCAGAGGAACAGCTCATTTACTCCATATAGAGATATAAGGCCATCTAGAGTCATATGATATGAAATATCATCTTCTTATTTATTTTTCCACAAGAGGTCGGCAAAGACTCCCAATGTAAGATATTTAAACGGTTATGCATGAAATTGTGAGTTATTTAGAATTTAAGTTGAAAAATGGGCTTAAATTACTATTTATGTATCATTTATTGATCAAATCTAGTAATTTAAAGGTAAATCAAATAAAAAAATTACATAAAAAAAAATCTCCAAAAAAAAAAATTTACATAAAAAAAATGGAAAAAATGAAATAAAATTAGCTCTCTGGACAAAAAATTGTTTTAGGGCTTCGGCTCATTCTGACCCACGAGGGAAGGATGAAGGTTAAACTAATGTGGTTTAGAGGAGATTTTCTGTTAACGGTAACCGTCACGTTTATTGATCAGAAGCGCTGCACGTCATCGAGGACGTGAAACACTCTGGATAACAGAGATCTCTGACAGATCTGCCATACGTCTGAAGGGCGTCTTGCAGAAACTGCTGTAAAGGAAGGAGTCCCTTTGATTAGATTTCAAGGACAGGACCGAACGCCACAGGCCGGAGCTGACATCCCACATCTAACCCTGCAGACGACGCTCCGAACGCTAAAAATAGGCCACACGCCTACGAGGAGCTCAGAGGGACCGAGCGCATCTTCAGCGGTTCGTCTCCGGGTTACGCTCAACTCGACCCAGTTCAGACGCGGCACGCTCTTCACAGATGCCTCTGAATCACAGAGATCACACCAGGATGAGCTTCACAACGGCACACTATCATATCATTTAAACTGATCTGGACATTGACACCCAATGGAAGATATTTAGAGCTGAATTAAAAGGGTTATGCAGTGAGTTATTTTGAATTTAAGTTGAAAAATGTGCTTAAATTACTATTTATGTATTATTTATTGATCAAATCTAGAAATTTAAAGGGTAAATAAAATAAAACCTGGTTGTCATCTGAAGAGCTGAGACTGAGTTTGCTTCATGACTGAATTTTGCAACATCAACTGTTATTTTCCTGTTTATTACGGTGAAGCTGCTTTGACACAATCTGTAGTGTATGTTCATGATCATCATTTGGACTTTACTGAGAAAATCTTTAGATCATCATGTGCTTCACAACCTTTTAGACGGCACATTAAAATAACCAAATAAAATAATTAGAATTAAAATAATTAAACTTCATTAGTCCACAAGTTAAGAGCTGAATGTTCTTGTTAACCTTTTCCAATCATTCCTGATTTACTGGATTTTAAAACATTTTTAATCATTTAAAAAATACATATTGCTCACAATTTCTACCCGATAAAATATTTTAGAGCTTGGCATAACTGGATGGATGGATGGATGGAAATATTAGATGGATGGATGGATGGAAATATTAGATAGATAGATGGATGGATGGATGGATGGATGGATGGATAAAGGCTTCCTCATTAATCCCGGTTTTCAAAGACTGAGAATCCTGGTTTTTAAAGACAAAAAAAAAGATTTTTAGCTTATTTTAAAGCTTGTTTTGTCTCATTTTAGATCATTTAAAGTCATCTTGACACCCTCTTGGAAGTTTGCTGAAGGCTCCTGGGTGATGATGATGATGATGATGATGATGATGATGATGATGGACAGATATCTGGTTTCTACCTCTGCTCTTCCTCACTCTGATCCGACCCCGGGATCGTCAGGACCTCATCGTGCCCGTGAAAGAGACGCATCACATGACCACCAAGAAGGTATCCTATAGGACGAAAGAAGAATCAGTCAGGCAAAGTCTTTAGAAAATCAAAATCAAGAAAATCAATGATGTTTTACTGCAAAACCATTGTTGTTTTTTTCATGCTGTAGTGACTATCCTTAACCAGACTGTCCTGTTAGTCTCCTCTTGAGTCTTCAGTGTTGATCCAAGTAATCCAAACAATAATCCAACAAGTGTTTCCAGAGCGGGTCTTCAGACCGGTGCCTTCTGTTCGTTTGCCACTCCATTAAGTTTGCATTTTAAATCAGTTTGTTTTCTCCGTTTATTTTCTGTAATCACGTTTATAATAAACAACAAGAAAAGCATGTGCAACTTGGTGGACAATGGACTTAAGATAAAGGAAGAATATAACCCTCAGCAGACCCAAGAAGAGACAGGACAGTCACTACACATGCACTGGTACATTTTGAGATATATAAAAGAAATATCTCTTTTATAATATCTTATAAAAGATATGTCTTATAGGACAAAAGAAGAATCAGTCAGGCAAAGTATTGATAAAACAAATCAATAAGAAAATCAATGATGTTTTACTGCAACCATTGTTTTTTCATGCACTGCTCAATTTTTAAAGCTATTTCTGTTTTTCATAACCTGTCTTTCAGACGACATCCAAAGTACATATTTAACTTTTTATTTTATAGCACTTGAGGCGAGACACCCCAGGTGAATATGGTAAAACAGGTAACTAATAAATATCACCATACTTCACCAGTTGATTGATTATATTAATAATTGCAAACATTTTTGTATTACAAGTTTTCTGAAATGTGATGTTTAAATATGCAAATGAGGCGCTATCTAATTAAATATGCACTAATTTGCATAAATTTCAAAAAAAAAAAAATCTGAACATTGGATGAAGTCAGGTTCAAAATTCTTCTTTCATTTTTTATATATATATATATATATATATATATATATATATATATATATATATATATATATATATATATACATATTAGAGTCGAAGGTTTTTTCAGAGAGGATTTCGGAAATCTCTATCACAAATCAGAAAATACTGTCTTTATTTTCTATTTGGTTTTTTACAAAATACAATATTTATTTTTGAAAATATAAAAAAACATAAAAAATAGGAATAAAATGTTGCATATAATCAGGAAAATTATAAATGAACAAACCCCTCAGTAAAACCTTCAGAATACAGATAAGAATAAAACTGTGAAGTTTGGTGAATGCAAGTGGAGATTTCCGGCTCAATGTAGGAGGAAAAACTCATTTTGAGAAAACGGCCTTTAAAGATATACTGTAATTGAAATCTACAGACGCAAATCGATAAAGTGCTCTAAAAGATACAGGTAAAAGTGTGTTTTGGATGTTTTCTTTCCACTACTCTGAAAATACACTTCATGAAAAGCCCAAAATCTCAAAATTGACAGATGCATGAAACAACAGTGTTTTTGCCTGTAGTGTCTGCACTGTAAAAATGTATTTATAACAACATTTTTTCTTTTGTCAAATCCACTTAGATAATTTATGTGGTTCAGATAACTTAATATTTTGAGTTTCTTTTGATTAATCCATTCTCCTTCATTGTATTAACTCTTTTTTTTTTATTATTTCAATGAATTTCAAATTAAGGCAACCAAAAGGCTGGCTTTGGTGACGAACCTTCCTCCACGTTGCTCCCGGAGCAGGTGGGATGCACGTTCCACAGCGTTTGCATGAACGACGCGTCCACGTGGATGTTGCCATTGGATATGGACAGATGCTGTCGGGGAGACGGGGTGCATAATCGTTACCATGGCAACACGTCATCTCGTGTCATGTGGGTCCTATGATGCGTTTGCCCCAGAGGTCATAACTGAGAAGCTTTGCATCATGGGTTATGCTTGCATGAATTCAGATTAAGCTGTAAAAAGCTGTCCACTAACAAACACACTGACTAATGCTGATCATGTCTGACTCATCTGGACCAGAGATATGACAATGTATACTGGAAGTGTCAATCATTTATTTGCTATATGAAGCTGCTGATGCTCAGACAGACATACAAAAAGTGAATTATTACTAGAACGATGAAATTTGATTTGACGTTCAAGACTTTGATTTTACGCCCAAGACTTTTATTTTGACATTCAAGACTTGAAGAAAATCAAATGTAAAGTCATGTCTTGTGTGTTGGGTTTATTTGATACTCACAAGATAGCGTTCAGATGAAACACTGACGAGAATGAGATCATCTCCGATGCGCACTTTCTCCCCCTCGGATCTCTGTTTGGACGCGGGGTGAATCGTCCACCAACAGGGCTCGCCTGGAGAGAAACACACCGACACACAGATCGTAAACGCTGGACTCTCATCGCCTCTCGGGCTGGGCAAAAAAAATCAATTTTTCAATTAATCGTTTTTTAAAACGTGGTCGATTCAAAATCGATTCTCAAAGGCCACGAATCAATTTTTTTTTCATATTTATTTATCTATCACCCAAAAGCCAGTATTAATTTTCCTCCACTGTTCATAGGCTTTCATGTTACAGCTAATGCTGGGAGATTTTATGTTTGTTTTATCTTAAACATAAAATAACCTGATCATGTTTCGAAGGCGTGCGACTGTTCTGACTTGTCCAATTTTCAACATCAATTTTTCATCTTGCATCAAAATCCTTTCCATTCATTGTATGCATTTGAAATATAGAGTTGGGTTCTGTTTTATTCTATACAAGTGTATCTAAAATAAAAAGAGTTTAAAAGTTCTTAATTTCTTTTTATTAAAGGAGCTGTATGTAAGAAATGTATTTCAATTAATCATAAAATGGCCCTGATGTGTCACTAGACATTAAGAAATCATGTTCATTTCAAATACTTATATCACTGACAACAGTAGTACGGCCAGGATATTGTCATTAAAAAAGTGAAGTTGCAGCCCTCAACTGATGTTGATGTTGTCATCTTGTGTTTTGGCCTGAAGTCCCACCCTCCACCTATCTACCAATCACGAAGTCAGTAGTGTTTCGGCATCCGGGATGCCAGATCTACTCTAGTTACCACAGCTACGTATCAGCCTACGTTCCTGCTGGATCCTGCAGCATATCTGGCAACCTCGAGTCAGGGGGGAGGGGGAGGGGATACAGTGATTGCAGTACCAGTTTTGGCCACAATCTTACATACGGCTCCTTTAATTAACCATTTGTAAACTTATGTTCACTGTTCTTTTTTATGAAATATAGGATTTGTATTAAATCTGTTAATTGAATCGAGAATTGAAATCAAAAATCAAATTCAGATTCAAATTGAGAGTTTGCGAATTGAAATCGAATCGAATTGGAACATCGGAATCGATACCCAGCCCTAATCTCCTCATGATTTCTAGAGGTTCCTGGAGTCTAGAAAACAAACTGACTTTCACCTTCAATCCGAACAATCATGCTTCACCTGTTGAGTCTTCTTGAAGTCCCACATCAAACGATAATTTATCCGTCATCGACCGTGACGTCTTCAGACAGGTCAGATACTGCAGCACAAAACATGAAACTGTCACACAACCTGCAGAGAGTCAAACAGAGCTGACGACAGAACCAGAGTTCACCAACCATCCCGCTGAAGGAGTGTCTGAGGAGAATAGCGTGACCGTAGAGTAAGGTCCGGTGTCCTCCGCCCTGGGCCGCCTGCGGACAGAGCCATTACAAACAAATAAATATCTGAACCATTACAGTCACTCCTTCATCAGACACAAACAAATAAATATCTGAACCATTACAGTCACTCCTTCATCAGACACAAACAAATAAATAAAGCTGAAAGCAGCAATTAAGGAGCCAAGCACAAAGAGGACACAACAAGTCATGATTGCATTGCTCAGAGCATCTGGGGTCTCATTTATAACACTGTGCGTAGGATCCTTACTAAAAGTGTGTGTGCACCCGAAGCCAAAAATGGAGTACGGCAAAAAATATTCAGACTTATAAAACCGTGCTTACGCCAGAACCTGCGCAGAATTCCCTTTATAAATCCCAGTCAGAGGAAGATTATGTTCACATGCGTCGTCTCCCCGAAATATCCATATCTGGAGCTTACAACGCCTCGTTTTACTATGCATAAGGTCATCAGCATATCATTTGCATATGCATATTCATCCATGTGATACCATGTTTAACGGTACAAGACATTAGGAAAATATAAGATACGGATCCATGACACTGATGCATTTCTGAGAAAGTTTTTCTCAATCTTTTCCACTGGCCAAATAGTATTTTTAATTGCTTTATATTTTTAATTGGAAATAGATAGGCCTTATTGTGCATTATTGATCATATGCGTGAAAATATTTCAGGGCCTGTTTTGTGCGACGCAACGGTTATAAATGAGGCAGATCAACTGCAACAATGAGGAAAAATAACAGCATATTAAGATGATTTTAGGCAAAATCATGCCTCAACTTTGTTGCAGCGGTTCAGTCTATCGAAACGAAATCAATAACATTTGTCGGCACAGTCTGAAGATGATCTGACTCGAATTTGGTAAAAATCAGACAAACGGTCTAGGAGGAGTTCGAAAAAGTAGGTTTTTAAAGAAAATCAAAATGGTGGACAGGAAGTTTGGCTGACAATGGCAAAATTGGTATCTCTGTTTTCGGCATGACCCACAGAATCTATTAAGACCAGTTTCATTATAATAAGCTAATTTTAAGCTAAGTTATGAGCATTTTTGCTAATTTATGATAACTTTTGACCACAAGGTGGCGCTGCCCCGAAATTTTACCCTCAGTGTGCCGAAGACACCTACTACTTGGTGCTGAAGACATACAGAGTTTCGTAACGATATGCCAATGCATTTGTAAAATATAGCATTTTCCGACAACATTCAAAACCAAAATGGCTGATATGGGAAAACTGGTTATCGGATGAATCGGACGAAAAAATCATTTTGTTTCATTTTTTTCTTTTTATAATTTTGTTTCTAGCCAAAAAAACCTTACGGTTTTAAAGTTATTAGCACAAACATAAGTGCAAATTTGGACAGCTGGTGGCGCTAGAGGGATTGAGTTAGAGACTCCAAATTTGATATGGTGACAGGTCAGATTGTCCTCCATCTGTGTGCCAAATTACACAACTTTACCACAAGCGCTTCTATGGCCTGCTATAGACCTCCAGAGCGGAAGAAGAATAAGAACGCCACTGATTTAATAGGTGTCTACACACCTTCAGTGCTTGGCCCCTAAAAACCCGAGCAGATGCAGAATCAGAAGCAGCGAGAATACTCACCTTTCTAATGAACTGCTGCGGGAGGCGTGAAGAAACCACAGAAAAAGAGTGTGAGACAAATGCTTTTGATAAACACCGACATTTGATCATCATCTTCAGTTCATTGCGTCTAATGTTACACGCTTGCGCTACAGGAGACCAAAAGCAAAGATCAGAGCCGCCACCGGTCATCAGGCTCACCGTCTGGACCTTAAAGACATCTGACCTTTAAACAAAAGCCCTGGAGCTTCAAACTGACTGTGAAGAGACACTGAGCGACCCAAAGACTGATAGGGGTTAAAGATCTGGGTTACTAACACATCCGTAAATGCGAGGCTAGTGTTTTGAAAGACGCTGTTGACTCTTCGGTCAGACGCAGTTTAAGTAAAGAGTGCCAACATGTTGTTCTGATTCAGTGTGAGATGTTGTTAACACTATTTTCCTAGCTTGTTATTAAATAAAGTCTCTTAGCTCAGAAAAATGTACTTTTTCTCATGCTAGCGGCGCACAAATGCGCACTACACATAGAGAGCAAATGAAATTACGAGCATGCAACGTCAAAGTTATGTAGTCAATTTGTAAGTTATAAAATTACCAAAAAGTACCAATAAACAACATAACTGGTGCTTCATATGCATGTATATATTTAATAAATATTTGCATGTATATACTGTAAATATATATTTACACATAATATATAATAAATAGAAATATTTTATATATAAATTACAAATTTTTCTTAAATATATACATGTATATGTGAGTATTTACATAAACAAAACAATTATACACAGTACACACACATATATTATGTAAACACAAACTTTTATTTTGGACGAAATTTTTTTATTATTTTTAGAAATAAAGTTTCTAACTTTTTTGTGTTATCCTCGACAGTTCTGATTAATGTATAATGTCACTGTGATGACTTCTTGTTATACATTTATTTTTTTACTGTCTAATAAATCAAATCAAAAAAAAAAAAAAAGACGTGATTAATCGTTGCCCAGCACTAATAAAAAGCCAATGAAATCACGAGCATGTAAAGTAGTAGTTACGTAGTCAATTTGTAAGTTATAAAATTACCAAAAAGTACCAATAAATAACATAACTGGTGCTTCATGTGTTAGCCAGGAAGTTTGGGACTGCTACAGAAGACTCTCGGCCAACAATCGTCAGGTGTTTTAGTCTTGACCTGCGGGGTCCCTCAAGGTTCTGTTCTTGGCCCTATTTTGTTTTGACCATATATCTTACTTTTAGGGGCGATTTTTCATAACTATGGGATTTCTTTTCATATTTATGCTGATGAAAATGCCTTGGACTCAACGACCAACACTGTGCGCTTGATCGAGAAACATGTATATACAGTATAGAGAGAGAGAGAGAGAGAGAGAGAGAGTCGATGTCAGGCGGAAACCTTGTTTCTTCATATTTTGACAGCTCTCAGTGTTCGTGTGAGATTGGCGTGTTTTTGTACTTACGTCATTGTTTTGTCCAGTTTTAGCGAGCATTTCCTGCAGCGCGCGGACAGAGAGCGACTGCTCCAACACGAAGCTACAGATGCACAGATCTGGAGGAACATACTGAAACACACACAGACACCAGAAAGTATGTCAGGACAAACAGCATTTAAACTTTTTGCTAACATGAATTAGCATGTTACTTTCATGTCTTACCAAATTGCTAACATGTTTTAACACTTTGCTAACACATTTTACCGCTTCCCTAACATGTTTTAGCACATTGCCGGCATGTTTTAACACGTTGATATTCAAGCTTGAGCATGAATTACCACATTACTAACATGATTTAACATGCTGTTAGCATGTTTAAGCACATTGCTAACCTGAATTAGCATGTTGATAACATGTTTTAACACATGAAAATAAGTGTTTATTACAGACACCGTTTAAATATTTATATTTCATCAACAAATTCATAAAGATAATATAAAAACTACATTACGTGCAGTTACATTTTTTACTGCAACACCTTAGTTGTTAATGCATTAACAAACATTAACTAATGGAACCTTATTATAAAGTGTTACCAAAAAATATCTTCAAGTTATAATTCTGTCCCATTACAGATTCAGTGTTTTCAGTCTCTCAGCATCAGAGCTTTATTTCGACTTAAAGCCTGTATTTTAATTCTAACATTGAACACTGTGGAAACTACAAACAATGACAAAAAAGTACTGTAAAAAATGTTTATTTTAGAACATAAAAACTATCTGCTAATAATAGTCCTAATAGTAGTTCTGGACACACAAAGAGGAGCAAAAACTTCACGACCCACTAAAGTCAAGCTGAATCAGCAAGAGCACGGGTCGCCCTGTTTCCCATCTAATGACCCGTCGTCCGTGAAGTGTTCGGAGATCATCGTTTTCAGGTCAATACTAGAGTTCATTATGCTAGAGGAATCCGCCCTAAATGAAGCCCTGAGGTGTTGGAGTGTGATTTATTTCAGAGGAGAGAACGGCCGGTGAGAGGTTTGGGATCGGAGCCAAAGAGGCCAGAACATGACAGTTTAAGGCGAGCGACGAGAAGATAGATGAAGCAAACTGCCCTCCTTTACCGAGGAACAGCGGACAAAAACTGGGAGAAAAAGTGGATCAGGATGTCCGTGATGATCCAGGTGTGCTGGAGAAACTTTCTCTTTATTATCCGGGCGGGATGTGTTCAACTCTTCACAGGGATTCTAACTAGATCTAAACTAGTTGGGTTGACCTGGTGAACTCATGCAGACAGCGGTTCTCAATCAGCAAACCACCAAAGGCCTGAAGATAGAGATGCACCGGTATGAAAATGTTAGCCGATACCGATAACCGATATTTCTTTATATTTGAAAGCCGATAACCGATATATTGGCTGATAAATCAAAATTTTTATATCATTTTTGAGAGCCTGATTACAGTAACACAAGTCTCACCATTAAAAGCCATGACCCAAACACAATCGGTATCGGCCGATATATGATCATTTTAATGTCTTTGGCCCGATAAGAAAATCTGGCCGATATATTAAAGCTGATAAATAATGTATTATTTCCTTCAGCTGAGACTCTTCAGATTCGCACTGTTCAACATGATGGTGTTGAATTGCTTGAAATATAAAAATATACAGTTCAGAGCAACATGTGCAGTGCAAGCCTGTCATATCGGCTACATAACATTATAATGAGAACATCATAATTGTGTGTTTGGGACGTGGCTTTTAATGGTGAGACTTGTGTTTTTGTAATCAGGCTCTCAAAAATTATTTAAAAATTTGCATTTAGATTTATCGGCCAGTGTATAACGGTTATCGGCTTTTAAATATCGTCGCTGTCGGGCGGTATCCTCGTATCTCCAAAACCATTATTTTTCAGGAAATTAAAAAAAACGGCATATTTTTGACAATGAGGTGACTAGGCTGCCTAATAGTCGGATATTAGCCTAATCTGCAGGCAAACTTACCTCCGTGGCTCACGGGCTTCCTTCTGCACCGAAGCATTACAGATATCGATTTTTAACAAAACAGGCCTACTCAGATGTATCTAACCTGACTATTTTCACTCGTTATTGTCTAAAAAACAGACAGAGTTATCTAAAGATCTAAAGAAAGGCTTAGCGTTACTTGGCGTCAGACAGCCCTTTTTTCTCCCATAAATAAAAACCTGCTACTTGGGGTATTTTACATGCACAGTGCCAACTTCGAGTCAGTAAAATAATAATAAAAACAATAATTTAATGCTAGTATCCAAAACATTTAATTCAATTCAAGTATTATATTAGATACATTTTAAAACTTCAATGCACATGTATAATAAGCCTAGTAATAATAAGCCTAGTAATACGTAGACATTTAAAATACATCAATAACTGATATCATAGTTTAACACAGATAAAATCATCGTTAAGGCTTGCTTTACGTGTTGCTCGACAAGGATTTCTTAATCGTTGCGACTTTCAATCTTGATGAGACAAAATGCCGCGGAGGCTCCCGCCGCGGAGTGATGAAGAGGTGGAGTTACGAGACTTCTCAGACAGTTGAAGTGTCCAATGGAGTTAAGAGATTTGCTCTCAAGCTATTTTCAACACTTTAGATTGGTTAGTAATTTGTAAAAATAACAGACCCACGTGGGGACTGACCAATAGCATCGATTTGTGAAAAAATATGAAATTGACAAAATTTGGACATACGAGGTTTCCGCCCGACAGCGACGATATAAAGAATTATTGGTATCGCCCAAAATGTTCGCAGGGCTGCCAACTTTTGAGTTTAACTTGGAGTGAGATTTTTGTTGGGGGGGGGGGGGATGGGTATGTAAAAACAAATATTGCATCACAATAAGTGTAATTGTGATTGTCAAAACATTTGGTAAAATAGAATTTTATGAAGTTTAGTGACAACATGTTACAATGTTTACATTGTACAATAACTGGTAGGATACAGTTTTTATTATTGCTTGACAACAATTTCAAGATTTCAATTCCATTCTTGTGATTTGATTCTGATTTTGATTCAATATTGACTAATTTGGATACATGTTTATTTTAAATTTTATTTAAAAAATAATCTCACCTAATGCTGTAAACATAGAGGGCCCAATCTGCTGGTATTATTAAAGGTTAAAAATAACAAATTAAATGAAATATAATGCAGTTTTTGTTGACATAAGTAAAAATATAATAAATATGTAATATAGTGCTCAGCAAAATCTCCTCTCTAGCTATTTTTTTCTATTCAATTAACATGCTATAGTCATTAAATGGCTTTCCTGAGGTAAATGTAACGTTATGTGACATAATTGTTCTCCTGCTGTTACATTGACCTCTTTCAGTGGTTGAAAAACACTAATTGGTCGATATTAAGTATACTTTCGGTAAGTTGTACTGCATCTTTAAATAAAAAAGTAACAGATGATCGGTTCACGTGCACTTGACCTGAGGCGCTCAGCGATCTGTCACGTCACATTTACAAGCGCCAAACGTATTTTTGTCTGAATTTCGTAATAAAATTGACGGAATCTAAGAGCTGAGAATTAGTTTAATATTAAAAGTACCTCTTTGCTCCGCAATTTTTCTGTGCGTGAGAAAATGGATGTGTGGCGTGAGAGCGTGTGAAAAGTGTCAATTGCGTGAGTCTCACGGTGAATGCGTGAGAGTTGGCAGCCTTGGTTCATATCGGTGCATCCCTACTTTTTTTAAGTGATTTCAATCATATTTCAAGCAATTCAACACCATCATGTGCACATCTGAAGCGTCTCAGCTGAAGGAAATAATACATTATTTATCAGCTTTAATATTTCGGCCAAATTTATCGGGCCGATAACGGAAACATTAAAAATGATCATATATCGACCGATGCTGATATATCGTGCATCCCTACCTGAATATGACTTAAACTATATGTGTGTTGAAGCAAGTTTAACGCAGATCTGTGTGAGTGTGATGGGGGAAACAGTTGAGTGACCTTTGACCTCTGTTGAGTGAAGTGAGATAGATTAAAGAACAAGGACTCTAGAGAGAGAGGACAGCAGTGGATGATGGACGATCGCGCCACATCAAGGTCTCGGAGCTGAAGCCTTTAAACGCTGGATCAGATTCAGGTGTGAAGATTACAGACAGTGTAACATCATAACAGAGCAGGTGCATGTTTACATGTATTCTATCATAAATGAGTCTGGTTAAAGCGTTTCAAGCGCTCGGCTCATCAGGTGTGAAGGTGGATCATTAGTTATCTCTCTCCCTGAGGAACGACGTCTCTCATAAGAATAGAAAATGCACAATGAAGACAAACCGGCAGCGAGAGCGGCGATACATCATCCCTGTCTCGGCTAATTACTATCATATCCTTTAGTCACGAGGCATTGAGTCGTTCCTCCTCTGAGACGCACCCACAACAGAGACTGAACACGCTGAACTCAACGAGAACTATCCCGTTAGTGTGTGCGGGATACACAAACACCAAGAGCAATAACTAATATACAGACAGCTGGGTCATTCCTGTTCAGATCAACCACATTTCGGGAACTACCCCGGCTCAAATTATAGATCGTTTTTCTGGACAACTGAGAATTGAGTTTGAGACAAACATAAATTACTCTGAAATGATAATTTGGGAATTGAGAGATGAAACCACGTGTATGACCTGAGTCTGTGGTGGAGAAGTGAGTTTAATGTGAAACTCGAGGCTGGGGACCAAATCTGTTCTGTGGGGTGCGGATTGGATCGATTCCTTTCCTAGGGCTCCTCCTGTCCGATTTTAGTGAAAAATCTGATCTATTGGAGACGTCCTATAGATTGCTTAGGCACGCCGAAATAACAGCACAGACACAGTGTAATCAACATGGGAAAATCTCACAGCAAAACTGGGAGCTGTGAAAAATATAATACACCGGTGTTTTTCCAGATGAGAAGCATTTTTGAATGAATCTCTTAAATGTTTGATTCAATGACTCACTCATAAAGACTTCACTTGTTTCATTACTGGATGAATCAGCATTTTTGAATGAATCTCTTGAATGTTTGATTCAATGACTCACTCAAAGACTTCACTTGTTTCATTACTGAATGAATCAGCATTTTTGAATGAATCTCTTGAATGTTTGATTCAATGACTCGCTCATAAAGACTTCACTTGTTTCATTACTGAATGAATCAGCATTTTTTAATCAATCTCTTGAATGTTTGATTCAATGACTCACTCATAAAGACTTCACTTGTTTCATTACTGGATGAATCAGCATTTTTTTAATCAATCTCTTGAATGTTTG
>CM040808.1:35664638-35667138 GCA_022829025.1 Squalius cephalus | reverse complement strand
TTTAGTTCAAAGAACGCACTAGAATAGATGATTCTTCTCCTAATAATCTCATTTAACACAGATTATTATCCGTTCAACTGAATAATCAAAGATACCTTTATTTGAAGGTAATTAAAGTCACTGACGTCTGATACGACGGAGCACCAAACTGAGCTTTAATGCTTCGTCCGAACGAGTTTATGAGCCAAACTCATAATGAACATAATGATTCGTTTACAGAGCAAATAAACATCGAAACGCCTGCACTGCATATTTACTGTTGCTCATCCAGTGACGATCCACACTAATACAAGCATCTGCTAAGTGAATAAGAAATATAGCCAGAGGATAAAAACATATTCATGCTACAATACACACGACATCATCAACACCAAATGTCAGGAGGATCCAGGTCATTTCCCAAAGGAAAAGAGGAATCATAAACCCGAAACATTTACATTGATGCTTTTATCCAAAGCTGAATATGATCAGATTCCCTGCGAATCGAACCGGAACAGGTTCAGGACGTCAATTTCTCGCAGAAAATAAGCTCTAAACTAGGGATGTGCCGATATAAAAATTAGATACCGATAACCGATAATTCTTTATATTTGAAAGCCGATAACCGATACATTGGCCTATAAATCTAAATCCTCATTTTTATATAATTTTAGAGAGCCTAATTACAAAAACACAAGTCTCATCATGTCCCAATCACACCATTATAATGATGTTCTCATTATAATTTTATGTAGTCTATATGGACAGACTTTGCGCTGCCAGGCCAGTAGATGGCGCTCACACTTTGTAAAGAAACTACGCGTCTATAGACCGTTTTGTATATTACACGAAGACCATAACGGCATCGAGTTTGCTTTTTCCGGCCCCTAAAATGCCGTTGTCATGTAAACGATCGGCCAAAACACGTACGTTTTCAGTATTTCGTTGAAAACGGTGTTGCGTAAACGCTTCAAAAAGTGAATCATGATTCAGACTGTCAAAATGCTCAGTTTCTCCCATCACTATTAGTTTATATTAACAATCATTAACTAGGGAAGCACCGATATGAAAAATTTGCCCAATACCGATAACCGATAATTCTTTATATTTGAAAGCCGATAACCGATATATTGGCCGATAAATCGAAATCCAAATTTTGTTATATTTTTTGAGAGCCTGATTACAAAAACAAAAGTCTCACCATTAAATACAAACACAATTATGATGTTCTCATTATAATGTTGTGTAGCCGATATGACAGACTTGCGCTGCACATGTTGCACTTTAACTGTATTGAGTGATTTCAAGTGATTTCAATCATATTTCAAGCAATTCAACATCATCATGTTGAACAGTGCAAATCTGAAGCGTCTCAGCTGAAGGAAATAATACATTATTTATCGGCTTTATATATATATATAGGCGAAATTTTCTTATTTGGCCGATAACGATAACATTAAGAATTGACATATATCGGCCGATACCGATACGGTGGGCGATTTCTCGTGCATCCCTAATCATTTTTTACCCTCCTCTAAACTACACAGGGAACCCTGTCAGTCACTTCATCACTATAATATTAAAGGTTATAATAGTCCAAATTTAATTGCTATTTATTTTTAGATATAATCAACACTCACATAACAAGTAGTTTTAAATTTACACTGAACAAGACGGTTTTTAAATCCACTTTTTAATGATATAATTGCATTTCTCCTCCATTTAAATGGTGGCTGTCATAGCTTGTTTTCATGCATTCAAACATACATTATGGGCCCTATTTTAACGATCTGAAACGCAAGTATCAAACACGAAACGCAAGTAACTTTGTGGGCGGGTCTCGGGCGCTGTTGCTATTATACCAGCGGGATAAATGACTCTTGCGCCCGACGCAAATCTAAAATGTGTTGGTCTGAAGTCGCTTCATTACTCATAGGTGTGGTTTGGGCGTAACGTGAAATAAACCAATCAGAGCGTCATCTCACATTCCCTTTAAGAGCAGGCGCGCTTGTTCCATGGCGGATTGCTATTATAACGGCGGATTTGCCAGGAGCGGTTCACAGCCGAGGAGACCGACGTTCTCATCAGGGCCGTAAAACACAGAGAAGTGACATTGGGGATGGAGAAACACACCCAGATTAGCTTCGGTTAAACAGGCGTATGATAATCTGGGTAAATGTGTAAGCTAGATTTATGCCTATTTTTCACATCTTCATGGACACCACAATGATTTCCCTCGTGTGGTAATATTTTTTTCCTTGTAATAATGTATGGTTTTCTAAAAAATGAGAACTGCTGCGTCTGTGTAGATGAGAGAAGCAAAGTGTGTGTGTGTTGTGCACACGCTACATTATGGCCAAGCATGCGCCCTTAAAATAGCATCTGAACGAATGAATAACATGCGCCACTGACTTTAGACGAGGTTTCTCCTGGTCAGTGGCGGAATTGTTTTCTGAAACTGCAAAATAGCACCAGGGAACGTTTGCGCCGGAACACGCCTCCTCTCGTCGCTGAACCACCC
>CM040808.1:35614638-35652138 GCA_022829025.1 Squalius cephalus | reverse complement strand
AACTTCTTATGAAAGCTGGTTTCTATTTATATTTATTTATTGTTTTTTTTTTTATCTTAACAACAACTGAAAAAATATGGTTTAGTACAGATTTTAAATCAGACTGTGGTTTAAACTGCACTGTAAAAAAATCATATGATCAATAAGTTATGACAACATGTGTTTTTACATTGCTATAACTCATCAAAATAAGTTAAGAAATGTTCTACTTTTTTTTGCAAGTTATACAAGATTCACCTAATTTTTTAAGCCAATTTAATGTAATTTAAGTTGAAATGACTTAAACATCCAATTGTACTTTTACAGTAAAGACTGACATGCGCCCTTTCCCTCATTAATACTCAATATAACCAGTATTGGGGGAGTAATAAATCACAAAACGTTACTTCTGTGCTTGATTTACTCGCATAATTCCATTTAAATTATTATAAGTGTGTGTGTTTGCGTTTCTGTGTCAGTTTAAGCTCGCGTGTCCCTCGCGAGCCGCCGCCGCTTGATTAAAAATGCGCGCGTTTTATTTTTCTTATCGCGGTGTAGTTTTTACAGTCTATGGTCGCGACGCGTCGCTCGCAGTGTAAACACTTTATAAACTTGAGTACTAGTACTTTACATCGATATAAACTCAAGAGGAATGCCATCACATCTCAGGTACAGTATCTCAGTATATAACGGTTATTTTCGATTAAATACATTTCACTTTAAAAAATAACTAACCGCCATTTTCCCCCTCAGAAATGTCTTCAGCTTATTACAGTAACTTATTCATATATTAACAGGGATAAACAGACAAAAATGCTGACATTTACGACTTAATTCAACATACAGATAAAGTATACAGTCTGTCTTTAAATCAGTTTTTTTTATCAAGTTTGTTTTATTTTGTTGTTATAACTTACTGGTAATTATCTTCTCTAATCCTCACACGTAAGTTACGTAATTGTATGTATTTATTAACTTTATGTATTTCTACATGTTCATTCGTATGTTTCAAGTTTTACTATCCTTGTGGGGATATTTTGTTGTGTAAATAATACCATTTTTTAATAATTCTGTGCAGAACATGTATAATGAATGTTCTGTTTTAAAGCGTTATGAAACAAATATTTCGCTTGCGCCTCCCAGTTATAGGTAGATGGAAGGATAGATGGAAGGATAGATAGATAGATAGATATAAATAATGACAGTTTGTCTTGTGTCCCCTTTAAGTTGATGCTGCTGTCTTTGACATTCTGCAGTTGAGTGTCCGCAGCGCCGCTGTTTTGCTTTATGACACACTTCTGATGGGGGCGTGGCCATCCTTAAACCAACCAATCACCGTCGCGTAGACAAACGCTGCCGTCTCTTATTGGTCTCCGCGCCTATCAATCACAGGGTGATCCCGCTGTCCTCCAGAACGCACTTTATTCCGAGAGCGAGTCACGGATCCGTCATGCACCTCAGATGGGTGAGTTTAACATGATTAACTTCATATAACATACAATTGTTGCAATTAAACGCGTTAATATAGGCTGCAATTACGTGTTAATGCGGATGAGATAATGCGTGTCATTTGTTGAACGAATGAAAAGACGCAGAACTTAATACTGTGTTATGAGATTATACAAATGCATTGGTCATAATCATATTTTTGCTAAATTTGAGATGAATTGTTGAATGCGAAGTGCTCACGTGGCTTTGAGAAACGCTGTGAATGTTTAAAGCATCAGTGATGCAGCGGTGCAAAAATAACTTTCTGCATAATAAATGATGCTCAGGATAGTGCAGATTATTCACTGCTCGCCTAACCCACTGTCCACAGGAATAAGATATTGGTTTTGTTTTGGATTAATCACTGCTGCTGAACTGCCATGTCATATTTTAAAGAGACATTCACTGCAGCTTGTGCACGATCATCTTAAAGTGTCATTATAATGTGTGTGTGTGAAGGTTGAATTGTTATGAGGCTTATGATGAAGGGTGCTCTAGTCATTCAACTGCTTATTTAAATGATTATGCATACAGTTCAAAGGCTCTAGCAGAATAAATTGTACTGAATGACATTATCAATGGACCCACTGTTAGTTTTCATCAATATGCATTCATGGATATTTTTGTCAAAGCATCTCAACAGTTTATTTTCTGGCCTGAAACATGTCTGGCATCTACACTGCTGCATAGAATATTACAAAATAAGTCTGTTTATTATAACAATATTTGCTTATGATCATGCAAAGGTTATTCCTAAAGATTACTTGCTGAAAAATAACTCAGAAACTGCTTCACAAATAATTATAAAGAATTAAATTATAAACATGAAAGACAGAAATAGTATACTCAAATAATCAGTTTTATTCACAACTTTGAAAGATATTTTTTTACAGTGTATACATTGTCCTTTTTGCATGTTTGTTTTTGTTGAGAGAATTCAGTGTGCTGCCAAATTTGATAACATTAAATCCTATAATTAAATGCAATTAATCAAAACTGTTATTTAAATAAACTTTTGATTCTGTTGTGCATTTGAATGCACTCTGTCCATGCAATAATTCATGTGTTTATCAGGTTATTTAGCCAAAAAAAAAGCGGTGTATGTAAATTCTACACATCCTAAAACAGATTTATGAGGTCTACGTTGCACTAAAAGCCTTCTTCATTTTGCCAGGCCTTCGATCGCCCCGATGATGAACACCAGTCCATCCCGGGCCGTCCCCGACTCGAGACGAGACCCACGAGACAACCGCCAACTTAATTTAGGAGTGTGATTAATTAAAACGGGCTTCGTAATGGAAGGCACACACACTGTGCTGCGTCTGTACAAACCCATCCATGAGCTGTGCTTCATCAGTCTGTACTTCCCAACAAGGAAATCCCGAGGTTTTACACGAGCTGCTCGTGAAGTCCAGCCTCTGTGTGGAAATCAGCATGAGGAGAGAGGTGAAGACTCGGGCAGAACTAAACAAAGGCACCAGTATTACAACTCAGCGGATGAAGTCCAGTCCTGTGAGGACACAAAAGGAGCGGTTTCGCAGATCCACTGGTTGGCCATCGAACACCATCAACTCCTGACGGATCTCCTGTCTTTATGCAGCGAATGCGCAGACAGACTCAAGATGGGAAACCAAGACGGGAAGATCCAGTCGGAAGGAGAACATGGTGTTAGTAGCAGTAGCTTTACTCTTCCTCAGTCCGCGGAGTATAAGAAAGCCTCGAGAGTTCGAAAGCTGAAGAAACTGGGATCCAAGAAGATGGACAGTGCTGAAGACTTCTTGCAGAGCAAATTGAAGAAGAGGGTGCAAATGGGAGCAGCATCCGAGTTTTCCCTGGGAAAAGACCCGGAGACTCCAGGATCAGGCTCCTACGTCAGCGTCTCAAGCGAGCCGTTTCTTCCCATGGACGAAGACTTCCATATTGCCAACGATGGCTGGGATTTCATGGAGGAATCTCGTTTTGAATGCGAAATCGATTGTGGTGCGCTGTCTGAGTTTGACAACCAGCTCCGTTTGGATTATGAGAAACCGACCGGGAACGAACGTGGACGTATCGACAGTTCTGGGACTAAACGTGCTAAACGTGAAGAGACGTTTGGAGGGAATGACGATCGACTCAACCCGCGCTGTGATAACATAGCAAGAAAAGACATGGAAAGATCTCTGATTGAGGAACCTGTATCTCACTCCTGCTTAGATGTGGAGGGAATCTATCGGAAAGCATCTGGACAGGAAGAGATCAATCGTTTACACCAGAAGAAACCGTCGTCTCCGATTGACGCCAGCTCTAGAAGCTCGAACCTTCGCTCCTGGACCAGAAGCCCCACTTCAAACTCTATCTCCGGGGTTTTTAACGTGTCTTATCCTCCGACCAACACTCTCCGGATCATGTCTCCGGTCCTGTCACCAATGTCTTCTCAGCTTCCCAGTCCCCAGATGAACCACCGTATTGTGTTGCTGCCTGAGGAGGACGACGATGGAAATAAACGTCCGTCTAGAGACGAGCAAGTCAACACAGAGGTTATCGATAACAACGGCAACCGCAGGACGGCCTCGCGCCTCGACCTGAACCTCGGAAATCAGTTCAATCCCAATGGAGCCACGACCTCAGGTAAGCGACTGCTCTTCTGTTTCAAACTGAAGAAGAAACTGTGCGAAGGTGTTTTAAAGTCCCCCTGTAGTCAATCATTTTATCCCTTAAAACTCATCTTTGATCACCAAAATTACATATTTAAAAGTTTTTTCCTTCTTCATGCCTTAAAATATCTTGAATGTAACTCGACACCCTTGCCTCATTTAGCATGCGCGGTTCTATGAATATGCAAATGAGCCCCGCCTCCACTCACTCACTCAGCTCAGAGATCCACTGGTTGACGCGTTGATCTGATTGGTTACAAGGTAGTTTGTGACGTCAGAAACACCAGCGATTTCAAAGCGTGTTTTTGAGACTGTCTTTGGTTCACTGCAGTTTTAAGGAGGAAATACTCAGCAATGCTGTCGACTTATGAACTTACACATGGTTTGTCTTAAAGCAGATTAAAAACACCACACAGACACATAAACAACATTAAAAACTGGACTTACACCACAGGGGGACTTTAAATTAGAAAAGCTGAAAAACACATGTATTCAAGCTAGTTTATTGCTTCATCATCAAATAATTTTCATTGAACAGGGATTGGATCCAACAGGCCAACATTAAAAGAGTGAAAGAAAATACAAATAAGACAACATGACACCCGACATTATTATGCATCAGACATTATACAACTCGCACAGTTATTTAATAAACTATCGGTTTGTTATATCAGCATTTTTCATGCTACAGCCGATATGTGATGGTTTTAAATTGATTAATAAAATCGGCGGCTGATACATCGGATCTGTTCATTATTATCAATATGATCATTATTTATATTTTGCAACATGAAAGTAAGTTATGTTCTTCAAATGTGCGATATTTCCGGTTAATTAGCCGCTATAGGTAAATAATAGAAGAATAACAGTAACATTACTACAAACTAGTGCATTTATGATTATGATAATAAGATAAAATACCATGATATCAAATTCCGTTTTCCAATATAAAGCAGCATGACTGACTATTTTTGGACAGCTAAAATAACTAGAAGCGAATGACACAAATGCTACAAATGGCCACATTAAAAATAAGATGGACAGTGATGCTTTCCTCGGCAAACACTAGAAATCTCATGTTCATTCAGATTTCTTAGGCTTGTCATGTGACTCGGGAAACATGAATTCCGGCCTTTCCAAGAGATCCATTATTGAGTTTTCGCTGTGTTTCGAGAGTCACTAAAGATCAAAGCCACCGTGTTCAAACACTCATGAAAATAATTTTCTCTGCACCTTCATCCTGTCGAACTGTTTAAAATATCCACACGGGTCGCTTCAGAAGTCCTGGACATTAATGAGATGAAAAGGATTAAAACACTTGTGTTGCTCGGACAGGACTTCGGAAGCGCGTAAGCTGCGTCTCATGGTTGCGCTGACGAGAAAAGAAAGAATTCCCATTAAGCGTCTGCCCTTTCTGTGATCGTTCTCTTGTGAACATCACAAGCCTAAATGCACTCGTTTGATTTGATCATCGACTATCAGATGTGGGACAAAACACGCTTCCTTTGCCCAAGGCTGAACAGAAGCAGTGGAGTCTACAGTATACAGTACACATCATCACTGGCAGGGTTTACTCGCTGCTTATGAGAGACGGTACGAGAGGGTCAGTACAGAAAATGTGAGCGCTGCTTGTTTACTGTGATATTTTAACCCTCTTCGGTCATTTTTGACCCAAAATTTTTATTTTTTATTTTTTTACTTCTTTGTAATGATTCGAAACTAAAGGTTTTGGCACTTGCTGTGTGAACACACACACACAAATCCTGGACATGATTCAAAAAGGTTAAATGGTCCTGTAGAAAATAGTCCCACGTGAGCTCCTCACGGTCAGAAATGACGCATTGGAAACGAATGTTTGACGAGTTTCCTCTAGTGGAAGCGTTTGGTACTGCAGCCGAACACACTCTCACTGAAAGATCACTGAGATATCAGGGTAAAATTTTGAACACAACTTGTTTAGATTTATGGCTTTGATTTTCTTGCATTTTTCATGACAATACACATAAAATTCTGTAACTTTTTTTAAGTTCACATTTTAAAACTGTTTTCACTTCAGCAATAATCTGCCAAGTGTCGTCTTTGAACAGAGATCAAACTTCAAAGTCTCTAAAGCATTCAAGATTTACCTCAGTTTAATTTGGAAATAAAATGTTCAGGTCTATGCTCAAAAAGCGAATAAATGGATTATAAATACAGCGTAAATATAATTTAGTATAAAAAAACACAAAATATTGAATAAAAAAACATTATCAAACTAAAATATAATATAGTAATATTATATACTAAAATACAGTACATTAATGTCATTGACATTGGATTATTATTATTATTATTATTATTATTATTATTATTATTATTTCCATTGGAATTAATTGAAAACACTCGCTCTGCTCCATGCACAAAAAACCAAACAAACAAACAAAAAAAAACGTAATGATAATAATGAAAATAATAAACTTTCAACAAAACATTCAGGGAATTTTGAACGTTCTGATGAAAGTGTGTTTATAGGCTAGAGATACGTTTGAGAATGAATCGCTTGTTTAAAAGAGAGAGGAAGATCTGCGTGGTGCCGACGCTTGCCCAGTTGCAGATCCGCCTGTGCTAGTGTGTGTGTGTGTGTGTTCTCGAAGACCATCCTGCACTAAGAAGAGTTTCTGAAGTGACTCTCTGAGCCTGAGGCCGACACACACTCCCGCTTCAGCAAGCGTCTCTCAGACACCGGATCATGTGAGGGTCGTGAGGAGCTCTTACAGGAGGGGCACGGCTCCGGAGGAACTGAGAAGCACACTTTGTTTTTGTTTCAAAATCTCTTGAATGAATGAATGAATGATTCAGATCCGGTGTGATTTTGTCAAAGGTTTGTAGACGCAGCCGAATCACTGTCATTGAGGAATGAGATCGCGACCTTTTAACGCTCTATCGTGACGCTCTGCTGTACACTATATATTTAAGCATGTGTATTTCCTAACAGCAGTGGTTGAGGACAGGATTCTGTACACTATAATATTTCATCAGTCAATAAACCATCTAAAAAATGAAATTTAATTAAATTAAATTTAAATGATCGTTTTCATACTTAAATGCTGCATTGAGGATCTGTTGATCGTCGTTCACAGTAGACTTCCTCATCTAACACAGTGAGGATGACACTCACTGCCTAGTGTCTCCACTGCAGTGTTTACTGTGGTGTGTGTGTGTGTGTTCAGAGGAGGTGTACGCCTGTACACTCAGACCAGAGCAGGAAAGAGTCCAGATGTGTTTCAGCCGCACACTGTTGTGTTTGTCCGCCGATCAGGTGATCGGGTGATCGGGTGATCACATGACCTCTGCACTGCTGCCACTGATAGAGTAATGAGACGAAGCACTCGGGTCATGTGAAACTGATCAGCTCACGGACAGAGGCGATGTTGAAGATCCTGGAGCTGTTGTTGCATGTTTTGCATGACATTCAATCCTGACGTGTGTGTGTGTGTAGTGTGTGTGTGTGTGAGAGAGAGTGTTTGTGTGTGTGTGTGTGTGTGTGTGTGTGTGTGTGAGAGAGTGTGTGTGTGTGAGAGAGTGTTTGTGTATGTGTGTGTGTGTGTGTGTGTTACTGTCACATCACTATTGTATTGTCACAATACAAAACTGTATTGTGAACGAGGGTGTGTTTATAAACTGCTGCTGCTTTAAATGGTCTTTTAATGTTACCGGCTGTAAATCGTATCGACCCCGTCTCGAACAAAACAATACTTTTTGGTTAGTGAGTAAAATGTCTAGTTTTTTTGTGTTTCCCATCTAAGCTTTTTGTGTAAATCACCCAGAACACACTATCATCTCGTGTCTGATGTGTGTGTGTGTGTGTGTGTGTGTGTGGGGTTGATGCTAGTTCAGTGTGAGCTTTATGTCGTCCTTCATCACCGTCCTGAACTACACAGACAGCAGAGCATTAACACACACACACACACACACACACACACACACACACACACACACACACACACACACACACACACACACACACACAGCAGGTTTGGTTTGGTCAACTAAAATCAAATACTTCCCTACTAGTATAGTAAAACAGTACATGTCTGAATTGATAGAATTCATCATTATTAAAAATTTAGAAAAAAAATTAATAAAAAAAGTCCCAGGATGACCCTCTACTTCCCCTGAAATATAATATATAATAGCAAATATATATTTTCTTAAGCTATTTTCATGTTTAATTACGCCTGATAAAATGTATTGTATGATATTCTGTCACTTTCACTGTTCATTCTGTTGCTATTGATCATATTTTATCTTTCATGTAATATCACAGCACATATTAAGAGCAGAGGTTCGGATACCAGTGAAATATCACAGTTCTCTGTTACAATTCTGATGCATACAGCAAAAACTGCCAGCCTTATTAATGTGCATTTAAAACATTATTAAAGACAAGTAAGCAGTCATTAATCAAATTAGAACAAATAATCAAATTACAAATGGCACAAATAAATACAATAGAACAAAGATTAAATAAACAGTGTTTTTGGGGGTTTTCAGGTGTAGAATTTGAGTAATCAAATGTGAAATAACACTGCATATTCATTACTGTATAAATTAAATATAAATGGATCTTTATAACGTTACAAAAGTCTTCAGTCAGGAACAGTGAGTGATTTCTTTTTCTTTTGTTGTTTTATTAACATTAAAACACAATAAACCTGCTGTCCCTTTAAGATATAATACACAGATCCAATATACTGTTACACAAGCGTTATACGTGTAACATTTCTCAATGTTGTGTGAATTCGTCCGTTCAAGCGCAAAACGTGAAAGAGAATATAATCAGTATTCACGCGTTCATGAAACGTCTGGACCTGCAAACGTCCTGTAATCATGTAGGGAACCTCTCGTTATACATAAATCACGTAACAGTTCATGTTTTACTTACATATACAATTTACTTTTAATCCAAATGACACGTGAATATGCATTTAGAGCAAATGATGTGCAGAATAGAGACTTTTTCACATATTTTCACCCTTCAATGATTCAAACTTACTTTAGATCATAGTTTATGCGTGTTTGAAGCTGGCATGATGCATGTATCTGCAATATGCCTCTAATATGAGCTCATGTTATCAGTGTAGCATCAGCCCGAGGCTATTAAACACACTGCAGATCTGTGTACTGTAATATGACATCATCTGTGTCACACACACACACACACACACACACACACACACACATCTGACAGCTGCTGATCTTAGATCTCAATCAACACTGACTGAACAAACAGACACAGTTTCCAGCGATCACGCTAAAACCCCCTCATAGCAACCAACCAATTATATTAAAAGTGTGACAACTTGCCCCGGTCTGACTGGCTTTACATTTGTATGTCAAGCATAAATCGTTAGAATGAATAGATTTAAACTTTCAGTTGAATTACTGTAGAAACGTCTCCTAAAACAGCACGTGATCTGAACGTGTCTCGATGTGAGGTCGTGTTTTCTGACGCCCCCTGGAGGATGCATAGGAATCAGCATCTACTTTACATTAATGTGTGATCCTCTAAGATTACTGTACTCGCTGGCAATCAATAGGAATGTGTCATGTTCTCATTTTAATATGTGAGTTGTGAGTTTGTGTTTCATCAACAGCTTGAGTTTATGAGCACTAGTTGTTGTTGTCCAGATGGTGGCGCTGTTTAATTTCTAATAATTTGAGTTTGTGATAGAAACAGCTCCTGTGTGAAAACAGTCACGCTGCTTTTGTTTCACTGTGTTTTTACTGTATTTCATGAGATGCAGGACCTCGTCTGCAATCAGTTTGACTTTGCGTTTGGACCAGAACCAGATGTTTAGTCAGCGTTTGGAGGTCCAGCAGCCGATGCATTATCATAATGAGACCATTAATCACGCCAGCCTTTGCCTGCTGCTTCATTCTCATTATCAAAAGTGTTTTTAATGCCACCGATTGAGACGTTTGTCAAGGAAACGTATGTTAATTAGGATGCAACTTCTCCAGTAAGCTTTGTTTATTTTATTCCTGCTGTGTTTTGACCCATTAAACTCATTTCAGACCGATATAGATGTGCGTTCAGGTCGACAACAAAATCCGGTAATGTTGTTAAATATTATGACAATTTAAAATAGCAGTTTTCTATGTGAATATATAGTGAAGTGTAATTTATTCCTGTGATCAAAGCTGAATGTTCAGCATCATTACTCCAGTCTTCAGTGTCACATGACATGATCCTTCACAAATCACTCTAATATGAGGATCTGATGCTCGAGAAACATTCATTATTATTATCAGTGATGAAAACAGTTGTGTACAATTTTTTTTCAGGATTCTTTGATGAGTAGAAAGTTTAAAAGAACAGCATTTATTTGAAATCTAATCATTTGCAGATCAACGTCAAACATTCATTCACTTATTACATATAGACACACAGCGCTGAATGTTCCTACACTGACATTGTGTTTATTATAAAACAAAAGTGCAGCAATCTGGAACGAAAACATTCTAAAAGAAAAGCTGCTTTATTTCATTGAGCTCAAATAATATCAGTAAAGACACATATATTTAAGATATGCATAACCAAAAGTTTTGGATTGGTAAGATTTTTAAAAGAAGTCTCTTCTGCTCACCAAGGCTGCATTTATTTGATTAAAAATACAAAAAAACAAAATCCGGTAATATTGTTAAATATTATGACAATTTAAAATAGCTATTTATCTATGTGAATATATAGTAAAGTGTAATTTATTCCTGTGATCAAAGCTGAATGTTCAGCATCATTACTCCAGTCTTCAGTGTCACATGATCCTTCAGAAATCAGTCTAATATGATGATCTGATGATGATTATTATTAGTGTTGAAAACTGTTGTGTACAATTTTTTTTCAGGATTCTTTGATGAATAGAAAGTTTAAAAGAACAGCATTTATTTAAAATCTAATCGTTTGCAGATCAACAAAATAACTGTAAAGTGAATTTAGCGTTTTCAGGCGTTTTCAGGCGTTTCCCGACGGATTAGGAACGTGTTGAAAGCGCCTGATAACGCTAAATTCACTTTACAGTACATGTGTAAAACCTCACAAAAGCTCACTGAGACGGAATAATAAATAAAGTGATCACGCAATTCTTCTGACAGGATAAAATATCTCCTCATCCACTGAAGCGTCCAGGTCACACTCACTCACCATTATATGTTTGGTCTGAAACGCTAAAACGGCTCTCATGTTTCCCCGCAGGACAGCAGATGTGTCTGTGCAGGACTGTGATATGAAGAGTGTGTGAAGTAACATATTTGAGCAACAGTGTGAAAGTGAACAGCACATAACAGGCACAATATCAGTATAAACATGAACATCTATTGGTACAATATGCGTCACATGACTAAATTGCGTCATTGTTTTTAAATACCTCAGTTTTGACAGTCCACACTACAATGCGTTTTCAAAAAAGCTTCGTTTTCATTAACAAAAACGCCGTCTCAGTGTGAACGGAAGGACAAAACGGAGAGAAAACAATGTGTTTTCAAACGAAAACGTATTAAGCCCTATTCGGACGGGACTAGTTTAGTAATAATTACCAGAGCTCGGTGATTTTAGGTCACCAGTCTGGACATCAGAAATACATGAGCCATGAGATAAAACCAAACCTACTGTAAGGCCATGTGTGTGTGTGTGTGTGTGTGTGTGTGTGTGTGTGTGTGTGCAGAAAACAAAGGATGGGTGGATGGAAGAAAGAAAGAAAGGATGGGTGGATAGATGAAAGAAAGAAAGGATGGATGGATGAAAGAAAGAAAGGATGGATGGATGAAAGAAAGAAAGGATGGATGAAAGAAAGACAGAATGAAAGAAAGAAAGAAAAAGAAAGAAAGAAAGAAAGGATGGGTGGATGGATGGATGAAAGAAAAAGAAAGAAAGAAAGAAAGGATGGGTGGATAGATGAAAGAAAGAAAGGATGGATGGATGAAAGAAAGAAAGAAAGGATGATGGATAAAAGAAAGAAAGGATGGATGAAAGAAAGACAGAAAGAAAGAAAGAAAGAAAGAAAGGATGGGTGGATGGAAGAAATAAATAAAGAAAGGATGATGGATAGATGAAAGAAAGAAAGAAAGGATGGATGGATAGATGAAATAAAGAAAGATCACCAGTTTGGACATCAGAAATGGAAAAGCCAAGCCTAAAGTAAGGCCGTGTGTGTGTGTGTGTGTGTGCAGAAAACTCTCTGTTGCGGCCGGAGGACATCTGGATGCTGGACGGGGATGAATCCATTACCCATGATCCTTTGTGTCGTCCCAGCAGACCTGATCACCTGGACTTCCTGAGAATCACACCACCTGAGGATGACATCATCGGAGACTCTCCGTGCTACCCGAAGCTCGGGCTGACAGTGAGTCGACCGCGCCGACACAGTTATGATGTTTGTACAGTTAGAGTCATGTTATACAGGCATATAAGTGAAAATATGAGCAGCACATCTGTTTTCATCACTGATAATAATCATAAATGTTTCTCGAGCATCAGATCCTCATATTAGAGTGATTTCTGAAGGATCATGTGACACTGAAGACTGGAGTAATGATGCTGAACATTCAGCTTTGATCACAGGAATAAATTACACTTTACTGTATATTCACATAGAAAACAGATGATTTACATTATATAATATTTCACTGTTTTACTGTATGTTTGATCAGATAAACAGCTTTAGTGAGCAGAAGAGACTCTTTCAGAAACGGTTTGACACTATAGGCCTGCTTATAATACACTGTTGTTAAGATACACTGATCTGTGTGATGATGTTCTGTATATATATATATATCAGTGGTGAGAATATTATTATTATTATTCCGGTATCGGTGATGATGTCAGCCAGCACTGCTTCCAGTGATCCACAGATCAGAGCCGTGTATGATTTCCTCCAGTGTTCATAAACTCTGTGATCATATGGAGCTGTGGACTGAAGCTGAAGCAGAGGCAAACACACTCAGGCTGTGTGTAAGAAGAGGTCAGATTCCCCAACACACACTCATAACCGTAACCAGTCTCTCTGAGAGTCTCTTCTGCTCACTAAAGCTGTTTATCTGATCAGAAATACAGTAAAACAGTGAAATATTATTGTAATGTAAATCAGCTGTTTTCTATGTGAATATATAGTAAAGTGTAATTTATTCCTGTGATCAAAGCTGAATTTACAGCATCATTACAGTGTTTATTTGAAATAGAGTCTCTTGTAACATGATAAACGTCTTCACTGCCACTCCTGATCAGTTCAGCGTTCTCCAGCACGGTCTGGGACAGCCGGGTGTTTGTGGCATTTCCAGGTCTGGATGAGTGTGGAAAATTGACTGCCCCTGTTCAGTGTTTCTAAAATATAAAATTAAGAATTTCTAAAAATAAATATTTTCAATAAAATAAAATAAAAAATAAACTCAATGTTTCTCAGATCAAGATCCTGTTTATATATAACTCAAATCAGTGACAGATGAACGAGCAAACCAGTCTCTCTCTTTCTTTCTTTCTTTCATCCTTTCTTTCTTTCTTTCTTCCATCCATCCTTTCTCTCTTTCTTTCTTTCTTTCTTTCTTTCTTTCTTCCATCCATCCTTTCTCTCTTTCTTTCTTTCTTTCTTTCTTCCATCCATCCTTTCTCTCTTTCTTTCTTTCTTTCTTTCTTTCTTTCTTTCTTTCTTTCTTTCTTTCTTTCTTTCTTTCTTTCTTTCTTTCTTTCATCCATCCTTTCTTTCATCCATCCATTCTTTCGTTCTTTCTTTCTTTCTTCCATCCATCCTTTCTTTCTTTCTTTCTTCCATCCATCCTTTCTCTCTTTCTTTCTTTCCTTCCTTCCTTCTTTCTTTCTTTCTTTCATCCATCCTTTTTTTCTTTCATCCATCCATTCTTTCTTTCTTTCTTTCTTTCTTTCTTCCATCCATCCTTTCTCTCTTTCTTTCTTTCTTTCTTTCTTTTCTTTCTTTCTTTCTTTCATCCATCCATTCTTTCGTTCTTTCTTTCTTTCTTTCTTCCATCCATCCTTTCTTTCTTTCTTCCATCCATCCTTTCTTTCTTTCTTTCTTCCATCCATCCTTTCTCTCTTTCTTTCTTTCCTTCCTTCCTTCTTTCTTTCTTTCTTTCTTTCATCCATCCTTTTTTTCTTTCATCCATCCATTCTTTCTTTCTTTCTTTCTTTCTTTCTTCCATCCATCCTTTCTCTCTTTCTTTCTTTCTTTCTTTCTTTCTTTCTTTCATCCATCCTTTCTTTCTTTCATCCATCCATTCTTTCGTTCTTTCTTTCTTTCTTTCTTCCATCCATCCTTTCTTTCTTTCTTTCTTCCATCCATCCTTTCTCTCTTTCTTTCTTTCCTTCCTTCCTTCTTTCTTTCTTTCTTTCTTTCTTTCATCCATCCTTTTTTCTTTCATCCATCCATTCTTTCTTTCTTTCTTTCTTTCTTTCTTTCTTTCTTTCTTTCTTCCATCCATCCTTTCTTTCGTTCTTTCTTTCTTTCTTTCTTCCATCCATCCTTTCTTTCTTTCTTCCATCCATCCTTTCTCTCTTTCTTTCTTTCCTTCCTTCCTTCTTTCTTTCTTTCTTTCTTTCTTTCATCCATCCTTTTTTTCTTTCATCCATCCATTCTTTCTTTCTTTCTTTCTTTCTTTCTTTCTTTCATCCATCCATTCTTTCGTTCTTTCTTTCTTTCTTCCATCCATCCATCCTTTCTTTCTTTCTTTCTTCCATCCATCCTTTCTCTCTTTCTTTCTTTCCTTCCTTCCTTCTTTCTTTCTTTCTTTCTTTCTTTCTTTCATCCATCCTTTTTTTCTTTCATCCATCCATTCTTTCTTTCTTTCTTTCTTTCTTTCTTTCTTTCTTTCTTTCTTTCTTTCTTTCTTCCATCCATCCTTTCTCTCTTTCTTTCTTTCTTTCTTTCTTTCTTTCTTTCTTTCTTTCATCTATCCAGTCATCCTTTCTTTCTTCCATCCACTCATCCATCCTTTCTTTCTTTCTTTCTTTCTTTCTTTCTTTGACGTTGTAATAATATTTCTCAATTTTAACTCTATTTTTGATCAAATAAGTGCAGCCTTGTTGAGCAGAAGAGACTTATAATTATTCCAGACTTCTGGCCGGCGAATCAGCAGAATACGTGTGTGAAAATACCAGCATACCGACACACCCGTGACTCCACCTGAGACACACACACACTGATCTCAGAGCAGATTAGACGGGTGTGACACACACCACAATGAGCCGCAAATGTCAGACGAAATGACTTGATGAAGGTGATGATTAAGGCTTTGTCTCATCAACAATAGATCATGTGAACTCGCTGTTATTTATAGGGTTAACTCAGACTCTGTTCGCTAGATCTAGTTTGATTGTTCTGGATCAGGAGCTTTAGTTTGTTGTCGTGTTCCTTGTTTTTACGGCTCAAGAAACAGCAGTAATCGGCCTCTCTGTGTTCAGGTTCACTTGCATAAGAAGAGGCCCGGCCTGGTTATAATCCACCGCACTAATGTAGTTCAGGACACATGCAGGAGTAATGCAGAGCACGACCTCAGCTCGCTCACAGATGAGAGCTTTTGAGTGCGTTACAGGGTTAATAATTCTAGTTAAGAGAGAGGAAGGTTTATGTTTCGAACTGCTTCGACTCGTCCAGAGCGCTCGAGTCCCGGTGAGACGCAAGACTTATTCTCAACAAACAAGTTGTCTCGGTTTCTGGACAAAGACTGACATGAAACACACTATGAGAAACAAGAATTCCATGATTTTATCAGCTGTAGGTTTTTTTTTTTTTTTGTCTTTATCTGATGTTTTTGCCTATATTTTTAATATTATAATGAGAAATTATATTAGATGATTTTATCAGCTGATCAGATTTAAAACAAATTTTTAAAAAACTTTTTTTTGCCTTTATTTAATTTTTTTGGCCCATATTTTTAATAATACAATGATATATGATATTAGATGATTTTTTTTTCCAGCTGTAGTCAGATTTTTTTAATTACTTTTTTGCCTTTATTTTTCTTTCTTAGTATATTTTTCTTTGTATTATATATAGTATTAGTATATTAATTTTTTTTTTTATTCTAGTTATATGCATGCTATGTTTTTGTTTGTTACTTTTATTCTAGGTATGTGTAAATTAGGTGTATGTTCTGGTTATAGTAATTTTATTAGTTAATAAAAACCTCTTGTAATGCATTTATTAGTTGTACCCTTCACACTTTTCTCAAATGGGTTTTCAAAAAAGTTTCTACCAGGTTGAAATGATCATAAATTGACTAACTATCTAACTATAACCAGTCTCACACCAGTAGAAGTTGCACAGGACTCACCACTGATTCTCTCTGCACTCTTGATTCAGTACTGAAGCGTGACAGGTCAGCGCTATAGCAACAGAGAGGCGTGGCCAATGACATCAGCAGAGCTGATTATAGCCAGTGTAGCTCCGCCCCCTTCACCTGACCTGCAGGAGATTAGAGCGAGGGAGAGAAAGGGGGAGGAGCCAGACACTGAATCTCTGCCTCACACTGACACAAGAGTGTGTGGGGAATCAGACACTCGCAGGTGAATTCACATGTTTAGAGCTGAACAGAGAGAGAGGGAGTGGTTGAAGCTCAAGGTAATCAAACCTGCGTAACTCCTTCTCCCTCTCAAACTTTCTCCGGGGGAAAACACACACGTTTGGATGCAGACTAGATCAGGAAGTGCCTTATTCTGGGAAAAGCCTGGACTTTGTATGCGTCAGCACAGTGAGTTTTCCTTCTCCTGCCTGGACTAGAACAACACTGAGAAACTTTAGACTCTCTGTTTTCTTTTTTCTCACTGGAGGATCGCACTGTGCTCGTGTGTTTGGGTCACTGGATTCACTATAAATGCTGAACAGAACAACTTAAACGACTGCTGGCACAAATGTGAAGTGTTTCCAAATGCGACGGAGAGAAACCCGGGGATTTTCACGGACAAAAACCTTTTGTTTGAAACTAGAGCGCATGCAGGTTGAAGTAAAACTAGAGATGGAGTTTATCCCACATTAACGGCCCGTTCACAACTATAAAGATTACTCTCTTAGCGTACACATCACAATTATGTTTATTATGAGCAAGTGCTGTGTTTTTCTCATCTACTTCTGCTTTAAATGCTCGAGCTCTTTAAAGCAGGATGGATTATGATTGGCTCTCAGTGTTTTGATCATTCATCAGCAGGGAAATATAGTTGTGATATTGTTCCTTCAATACATTTAGAATGATTTCTAAAACTTAATCACTATCGTGTTTGATGTGAACGGGCCGGTGTTTATGCAGTGATTGCGTTTCACTCCATCGGATTCAATGTAAGCAGGAATATGGATCCAGCCAGTAGGTCTTCCTCAAGGTCCGATCAGTCATCGGCTGTGTTGACGTCGTTTCGAACTTTGCACGATGAAGACTCAAGTCCGAATGGTCATATTCCTTTAATCCCAAAATCTGGAGAGGAAAAGTTGCTGGGATGCCTTAATTCTCCCGTTCAGGATTCAGAAAGTTCTACAGGAACATCGTCGGATCCATTTCTCGTGCATGTGACCCGTGTGGAGACGTACATCGACGACGACGAGGATTCGAAGAGCGTCCAGGGAAGGTCATGTGACCCCGAGGAACGAGAGAAGAAACCCGAGAGCCTCGTGGAGAGATCGCTCCGAGACGCTTCGGTTCTGAGCCGAACGGGAAAGCTCAACCGGTCTCTGGATCTTCCATCTCGCGTGTCGAGCGAATCCTGGAAAGAGATGCGTTCGCTGAGCGTTCAGACGGCTCGAGGAGAATCACGGACTTGCACGGACGTGAGCTGTTGGAGACGATCAGTGCCGTTTTGCACACAAGATGAGGACGTTTCTAGCGATGATCAACAAGAAGGGAATTCGGGAACGGATCCGGAATCACAAATTGATTCTCAAACTGGAGATTTTGAAACCTCATTCTCAAGTCTTCAGATTGAGACAAAAGGCGTTTCAGAGACCGTTTCGGGAACGTCCCCTTCGGACAACAAACCGGACGCCAAAACCGGGGATAAATACCAGATTCCCGCTTTGTTCAGCGGTTTACGTGTGCTGAAGAAAGGAGCGATCGGAGACGAGAGGGAAACGGTGTCAGAAATCAAACAGCGCGACACAGACCGAGCTCTGCTCAATCTCAAACAGCACGTCAACAAAGCCAGAGTCGAACAGCTGAACGTCACCAGTGTGACCAGAAAGAAAAACGAACCTAGACATTTGTCTGAAATCACTAGTTTGCTCCAGAAAGGCACCAGAGAGGACGCCGTGGACCCCACCTCGGGAAACGCCGGCAAACCGCCAACCGATTCCACGTACGATGCGCTGAAGTCCAAACTCTTCAGCTCTAAAGCGGCTAAGAAGGATCCGGGGGAGACGGTGCTGGACCTGGACGCGGTGAGGAAGAAGAAGAAGAGCGATAAAGAGTTGCTGAGGTCCATCTTCCAGAGACAGCTGAGCAAGTCTCCAGTCGCTGACGTCAAGAGCCCTACCGAGGTCAAAGTATGTGGGGTTTATCACAGCGATCCTGCAGTTTCAGCTCTTTAGAGACAAAGCCTCAACAAACAATGCAAAAACATTTGGAAATTAATCATAAAACCCTCACATCTCTATTTATCTAATAGCAATCATTCATTAATTATTCCTTCTTTACGTCATGGTTTTAGTCACTGAAATGCATTCATTTCTAGCATCAGAATTATAATTTCATTATTATTATTTTTTAGGTTTTATCTGATTTTTAAAGGTCCAAAAAAACATCTTTGCTACACGTCAGTGAATAAATAATAAATACTGCGATAAATATTGTTTACAGTCTATGAAATTGTATTTTTGCTAACGGCACATTTTGTCCTTATGGAAATATAATTATTTTTAGATTTTAACACTTTAGGTTAACTAGTTTTGAGAGACAGAGTCGCTGATATCGAGAGCCCTGCCGAGGTCAAAGTGTGTGTGATTTATGACAGCGATCCTTCAGTTTTAAAGTTCGCTTGTCTGTCATTACAGGGTGGAAAATTATCTTTAGACAAAGTCTCAACAAACAATACCAAAACAATTGGAAAATAAACAAAAATATTACATAAAACCCACAAAACTCTATAGAATGAATCTTAAAGTGTTATTTATCTAATAGCAATCATTCATTCTCTACTTCATGGTTTTGTTAACACACTATAGTCACTGAAATGCATTCATTTCTGACATCAGAATTATTTTATTAAGAATTATATTATTATAATTTTCTTTGTTTTATCTGATTTTTAAAGGCCCAAACAAACATTTTTGCTACACTTCAGTGAATTAAACATTTTTTTTTTTTTAACCAGCAATAAATATTGTTTAGTCTATGAATTTGTATTTTTGCTAACAGCACATTTTCTCCTTATGTTAATATAATTACTTAGATGTAACAATTTAGGTTAATAAGCCACATTAGTTAACACTAACTAACATTGAATGGTCTTGGTTTAAATATGGTTGATGTTAATTTGTACATTTTTTAAATCAGAGCATTAATGCACTCATGAGTCAATGAATTTTTCACAGTATTTTATTAACTACCATTAACATTATGAATGCTACAACAATATAACGCTCAGTTTAAGTTCATGCTAGCAAATGCATTAGCTCGTGCTGACCAATGAGACTCTTAACACTAGTCCTGGTGGCAAGTAAAGTTTTATTCACTCACCAAAACCATTTTTCACTTGCGTTTGGTGAGTGTTAATCTCAGATTCTTTGGTGTACTAGTTTTTAAAGTGCTTTATTCATTAATTTAACTTTAGTTAGTTATGAAAGACTAAATATTAATAATAAATTAAATTAAATTCCTGCTAACCGTGAACGTTCTGGCAAGCTTCTCTCAAAGTTATGATCAAACGTCCTTCATATAATGTCTATTCAAAGTCATCTGGTCTTTAATAATGTTCTCTAGACATCAGCACAAAAACATAATTTATACATCATTCATGGAATGTTTCACTTGGATGTTCATCTACCATTTATTAAATGTAACTGCTTGTTTCAGAACATTCAACAAGTAACGTTCCCATAATGTTTGAAGAATGATACAATGGAATGTTTGTTTAATGTTCACATAACCAAGAAACATAAAAAAAAACATAAAAAAACTGGGCGTTTTGAACATTCAGAAATAACATTTTCATGGGAACATATTTTTCATATATATATATTTTTTGTTAGCTGGGATATTTGTTTTTTTTATATTAAAGGTGCATTAAGCAAGTCTCTGAGTTTTTGCAGAACTATGCCCCCTCTGGCGGCAAGCGAAACTGCAACCAGAGGTGTGCACGCTCACGGACAAAAGTTTTCTTTTTTTTTATCTTACGTGGAGTTTGCGTTGGTGTTTGAAATGAACTATAAGCAGGTCTCTTACAAGCCATCTTCTACGGAGAATGCCGGCGAATACACAAACCTGCCAGGCATAGCTATGTGAGCGTGCCGTGAACGCGCATGACGTCACGCCCAGTCTAAAATTCTGGCCCGAATCCCTCTTATTTATTTTACTTTACAGGATTATAGAGACAATCTCAGTGATCAGAGAAGGGCTCATTCAGCCCATCAGGCAATTTTTTAAGCATGTATGGGTTAGAAAACGGGTATTTTTAACATGAAAAGTTGCTTAATGCACCTTTAACAAATTACCTTTATTTAACCAGGAGAGAAGACTCACTGCCATTAAACTCTCTTTTACAGGAGTGTCCCGGTCAAGATAGGCAGCCGAGTTTGCATATACAATTATACATCAAAGTTACAACATACAAAAAAAAAAAATATATATATATATAAACATAAAACATGCAACTGGTTAAAAATATTTACACACCATTCATTTACTCGATTACTTTTAAATTGACTACGAGACACCAAATCTTCAGCTTCATCAGTCTAGAGAAGATTAAATATTATTTTAATGCAGTGCATGATTTTTAATTTCCTGTGAGACTTAATGTCTGTGTTTCTGCTCAGTCTGAGGTGACGTCTCCGTCGGACGGCGAGGACCGAACGCCTGGGCGTCTGCAGGCCGTCTGGCCTCCACCCAAAGAGGATGGAGAGGAGAAGGTGGGACTGCGCTACACAGAAGCAGGTGAGAGGCCCTTTAGTATTATCATCGTCTTAAAGGTGCAGTGTGTGATATTTAGGAGGATCTGATGACAGAAATTCAATATCATATCCATAACTGTGTTTTCAGTGGTGTATAAAGACCTTACATAATGAAGCGTTATGTGTTTATTAGCTTAGAATGAGGCGTTTCTCTCTACACACACCGCGGGTCCGCTTACATCCACATGTTTCTACGGTGGCCCTGAACGGACAAACGCGTTTGTTGTTCTTCGTGTAAAGAAGCTTCAGCTAAAGTCAGCGGATAAAACACTGACACAATGATGAACAAGTCACAGTAATATTCCCAATAACACATGGGCTTTAAGAACGCTTTGATAATGTTCCCATTGAGTTATGAAAATGTTATTTCTGAATGTTCTCTGAATGCTCAAAACATCCAGTGTGTTCTTGTTATGAACAGTACGGAAACATTTCATTTCATCTTTCTTCAAACATTACGGGATCGTTAATTTGTGTTAATGTTCTCTGAAACAAGCAGTAACATTAAAAAAATGACAAACATCCAACTGAAACATTTCAGAAAAATCACTCTGTGAATGATGTATAAATAATGTTTTTGTTCTAACGGTATGAGAACATTATTAAAGACCAGATACTTTGAATGAACGTTCTATTAACGTTAATGGAAGAACGTTTGTTCATAACTGTGAGAGAGAACATTAACGAGAGTTATAGAGCAAGTAAAGCTCATTGATGTTTTTAGTTTTATATTTGTGAACCTGGACCACAGAACCAGTCACATGGGTCAACTCTTTGAAACTGAGATTTATACGTCATATAACGCTGAATAAATAAGCTTTCCATTGATGTACGGTTTGATGGATAGGACAATATTTAGAATATTTGTAAATCTGGAATCTGAGGGAGCAAAAAAATCAAAACATTGAGAAAATCTCCTTTAAAGTTGTTCATTTATGTTGGCGATTGTGCAGCATTCACTCACAGAAATACATGTTTTATATATTTACAGTAGGAAATTTACTAAATATCTTCATGGATCATGATCTTTACTGAATATCCTGATGATTTTTGCCATAAAAGAAAAATCTATAATTTTGACCCCTATAATGTATTGTTGGATATTGCCACAGATAAACCCGTGCGACTCGAGACTGGTGACGTGATCCAGGGTCACACATTTGTCCTGCGTGATTGTGCGGCTCTGTTGTGTTTCGGTGTCATGTGATGCTCTTAATCAGATGTAAAGCAGCATCGCTCGTTTGACCACAGAACAGCTGAACGCAGGAACATGATTTATCAAATTACACAGTCGTTAATGGCTTCTGACTGGGAACACAAAACCAGCCGTACTGGTTCCTCCAGCTCTGACCTTAAACCAGGGCAGCTCAACCTCCCTCAGAAGTCCACACACACACACACACACACACACACACACACACACACACACACACACACACACACACACACACACTCTCACTCACACACACACACAGTCACACACACACACACACACACACACACACACACACACACACACACACTCACTCTCACTCTCTCTCTCTCTCTCTCAGACACACACACACACACACACACACACACACTCTCTCTCTCTCTCTCTCTCTCTCTCTCTCTCTCTCTCTCTCAGACACACACACACACACACACACACACACACACACACACACACACACACACACACACACACACACACACACACCTGAGCTTCAGAGAACATATCAGTGCTCGTCTGAGCGTGTAAAACATGCATGCATTGAATCATATTGAGATGATGTTCCTCCTCAGTGTTTCTGTCTCGTTCTCCAGCACAAACATCTAAACACTCTTAAATCAAGAGACATTACTGGAGGAGCACAATTATATTAAGTCTCGTTTTCTGAGAAGTAAGTTAGTGCTTAAAACAACAGTGCTGTCATTGTTTTCACTTTGAATTAAGATTATTTTTCTGGCCCCATTTGCGGATATTTCTGGTTTTAAGCAGAAACTCATTTTTGGTACATGTTCAGAAAACAAGAAATCTTGATTTACGAATGTTTGACTTAAGACAAAAATACTGAGGAAGAACTTTTTCCACGTCATGTGCTCTGACTTGACTTAGTCAGAAAGAATCTATACGTTAGCATTGAGCTTTACTTGAATATGACTGAAAGATCAATGCTTTTAAACACATGGTTCCCAAAGGAAAGAACAATCACAATATCTCCTAGCTTCTGACGTCTCAACTAACAAAAATATGTTCTAACGTTCCCATTAAGTTATGAAAAAAATTTTTAAACATGTTTTTTCTTGGTTATGTGAACGTTAAGGAAACATGAATGGAGCCAAACATTATGGGAATTATTATTTTTGAATGTTCTCTGAAACAAGTAGTAACATTTGAAAAAAAAAAAAAGTTCCATTATTTTTGCCGTTTGTGTTTGTCAAGTCAGTTTTATTTCTACAGCGCTTTATACAGTACAGCTCGTTTCAAAGCAGGTCAATAACAGAACCAATGATGCTCTCTCTGTCAGATAAGATGCGAACTCCAGTAGTGGCATTATTAAGTGTGTGTGTGTGTGTGTGTGTGTGTTCCTCAGAGCACCAGGCCGCGCTCCTCCAGCTGAAGAGAGAGAGTAAAGAGGAGCTGGAGAAACTGCATGTAAGTGTGGAGAAACTGCAGTGCTGACGCTAAACACTAGATGTCAGGAGAGATCTTCTCTTTAACAAACACCACCAGTTATCCTGCTTTTCTGACTGACAAGGGTTATTATAGATGACCATAAAAACATCGGTTTTTAACTTGAAATAAAATAAACTTTCAATGAAATATGAACAATTTTACACACAATATTTTTGGTCATTTTGGCTAAATTATATTATACAGTCGTCAACATTTGAAGTGGATCAGAAAAGTTCATCAAAGTTGTCCTAAGACAAGAACAGTTTTGATCCACTTCAAATGTTGACTACTGTATATTATGTATAAATATGATATATTCTAGCTATCTGTAATATAATGAAATAAATGATAAATTTTTTGTTTCATTTTTTTAAACATGAACAACATCAGTCAGAAATGAAGTTTTTACCCTCACCACAGCTTAACCCCCCGCCCCAAAATAAATAAGTACTTGCATAAATACAAAAAAAGAAATAAAACAATTGCACAATTTTTTTATTTTTTTTTAAATGGCACAGATAAAAGGAAAGATAAAAATAAATAACAAATGCACAGATTAATAAAAGGTTGAGTCATAGATTTCTTTTTTGATTTTACAGAAATTGAAAATTTTACAGAAAATGTTTCTTTTAATGATTAATATTAAAAAATATATATTTTATTTTTCATTATATTATATAATATACACAATCGTTTCTTGCTGAAACAACATAAAGAGATTGTTATTGTTAAGAGAAATGTTATTTATTTTGTTTAACTGATACAAATGACAAAACACAATATTAGATCTATCTATCTCTATATATATATATCTGAATAAATAAAACATTATATCTTCCTGAAATAAAAAACAAACGTTTTTAACAAAATAACAAATATTTATTTTTTACCAAAATAACTAGAACTGAAATTAAAAAACCTATCCATGTGTATATAAAAAAAACTAATACAACTTAAAAAACACACAATAAAATGACTAAAACTTTAACTAAAATTAAATTGAAAACAGAAAATATAAAAAAAAGCTATAGTAGTATCTCAATGATACTATAATTATTTATATTAAATTCTATATATCTTTTCCTTTAGTGTATGAATCATTTATATTATAGACCAGGAACATGTATTTAGAAAACAGTAAATGCTTCATGTAACGTGTAACCAGATGCTGACTCTCCTCTAAACACACACACACACAGACACACACACACACACACACACACACACACACACACACACACACACACACACACACACACACACACACACACACACACACACACAGCGCTCCGCTTCTCTCCTGTCAGTTCAGCACTAAATGCAGATTTACTTATAGCTCGACGTGCCAAGTTATGAGGACAGCTCCCAGCAGTCCATTTGCAGTCTGGACAATATGAAGTTTTATCATTTTTGAAAGTATATAAAACCACGAGAGCCGATGTGGAAAATCAGTGACGTAGACGAACGACTGTTTTACGAGCTCAGCTCTCTCAGGATCAACACTTCTGCTCAGTTTCTGATCAAATAAATCCAGCTTTAGAAGCAAGAGAGAGTTACTGTATGTGTATATATACAGTCAAACCAACATTTATTCAGACACCTTCAACATTTCTCACATTATCATCAATTTATTCACTATAGTTTAGAAAATGGTGATAAAATATGAGCAGAACTCAGTTGATATTTGACTGGTTTTGTCCGTCCTTCTGTTAGACTGTCTCACACATGAATTATGTTGAATATCTGTCAGCTGTTAAATTTAACTACACAATTAGATAATACCAGTTTAGCTCAACCAATCACCAAGCAATGCTTCATTGTGTTCAGTCTGTGTGTGAAAAGAGCATTAGCAATTAAAGAAAACACACTTCAGCAGAACATGATCAGCTCAAAGTGTCCCAATCATTTTCACTGGTAGTCACTGGATGAAGAGTTATTGGGTATAATATGTCACAGTTTACTTTATTTTGCTGTCCTCGCTTAGTGAGAATAAATAAATGAACTATAGAATAAAAGAATAGATGATATTGGCTGTGAGGGCAGAATGAAGGAAAGCCTCGATGTTCTGACGGCCTCCAGATGCTCCTGGCGGCTCCTCGTATGACATAAGATGATGTTTTACTGCTGAACGTGTCTCGATCTCCTCTGTAAAGCTGCGGTCGAGGCTGTCGCGCTCGCTCAGGGAAACCCTCCATCATCTCAGACTGAAGGAAGAGTGTAAATGTGCCGCTCCAGCGCTGATAGAGACGCTCTGAAACCATTACAGATGATGTGTGTGATTTGGTGTTGTTGAGTAAATTCAGTGTTTCTTGTAAATAATAGACCCAACTTTCTAGATTTTTATATTGAAAAAAATATAATATTGCTTAGCAATGCACAACTAGTGGTTTTCAACTGTGCAGTTTCTAAGATCTTCTGATCAGGGTTCGTACGAGGTGCTTGAATTTGACTTTTTGAAATGTAAGTCCTGGAAAACCCTTGAAAACAACATTTATGAAGAGGTATATTTACCATATTTATGAAGAGGTGCTTGAAAAGTGCTTGAATTATTGATAGACAATATATGGGAAATTTATTTTAACTTTAATTGATAAAACAATCTTTTCACACACAATTAACGCCGCAGCCCGTCTGATGTAGATGTAGAGCCATTTCGCATGGCTATGAGCGCGATATTGCTCATATAAATCTTCAAGTATATGATACAGCTTTAATTCAAGTCAATCATATATTCATGTGAGAAAAAATTAAAATAAACGAATAAAACAAGGAAAGAACAAGGAAAGTGAGACCTTTGTATCTTTTAAATGGTTAAAGTTTCCACAGTCATTGCTTGTGCTGCTCTTTATTTGTACCATTTTGTTTTATTCGTTTATTTTATCGATTTACCTTTTTTAGAATTTAAAAGATAGTAAAGAAAGATGTTGTTTGATAAATGACATCTCTGATTGTAGTCCTTGAAGAAAAAGACCTTTGAAAGTCCTGGAATTTTATTTTACAGTCTCTGTACGAACCCTGTCCGATGTTCTTGTTATTGACCATCTTGACTGATAGTAATGGTCATTTTTTGCTTGCGTGTGAATCCAGGCAGATTTCGAGCTGCGGCTCTTCCAGGTCCGAGGCGAACACGCGGAGGCCGTGTCCCGTCTGCAGTCGCTCATCGACGGGCTCCAGCGGGAACAGGCGTGTGTCTCCGGACGGGAGCGCCGCGAGCTTCGTGAGGTGTGTGTGTCCACCGAAGACGACCTGCCGCCCAAAAGCTTCCGCAATGTGTGTGTCCAGACCGACCGCGAGACCTTCATCAAAACCCCCGAGGGTGACGACGCAAAACCACTGAACTCCAGCTCCAGCCTGCCTAAAAAACTCAACCTGGACTCCATTAGTGTGAGTTTAGGCGTGAGTCCAGGAGCTCCGCCTCCACCACCTCCTCTTCCAGGTAGCTCCGCCCCCTTTCCACCACCTCTTCCAGGTAGCTCCGCCCTCTGTCCACCTCCTCCTCCACCCTTACCTGGGTTTGCACATGCCCCGCCCCCTCCTCCACCCTTACCTGGGTTTGCACATGCCCCGCCCCCTCCTCCACCCTTACCTGGGTTTGCACATGCCCCGCCCCCTCCTCCTCCCCTTCCAGGAGCACAAGCTCCGCCTCCACCGCCACCCCTCCCTGGGGCTCCTCCCCCAGCCCCGCCCCCTCCTGGTCTCCCTGGAGCCCCGCCTCCTCCTCCTCCAATCCCGGGCTTCGGCCCGCCTCCTCCTCCAGCTCTCGGCTTTTCTGGATTCGGCCCGATGGTTGAGAAAGCGCCTCGTAAGCCTGCGGTGGAACCGGCCTGCCCCATGAAACCGCTTTACTGGAACCGCATTCAGATTCAGGACAACAAGTAAGTCCTCTACACCAGACACAAGAAATGTATGACTTTCTTTCTTCTGTGAAACACACGAGCAATATTTTGAAAAGTGTTTTTTTTTTTTTTTTTTGCAATACAATGAAAGTCAGTGGTTTCTAATGTTATTTGGTTTCCGACATTCTTCAAAATATCTGCAATTGTGAAAAAAATTCATAATAATTTGGAAATACCCCCGAGAAACTACTTCTTCTTTTGCAAAACTTTGGCATTTCCTCAAGAAACGTTGTTTTCACTTGCATTCCCCTGAGAAACGCAAAGGTTTTGCGAGCAAATGCAAAAGCATTGACATTATATTTCCTCCCATCTTATATTTTGTCCATCACCATGTCCCTTTAGGCGCTCCGTACTATTGAACTTAGTGTAAATAAATAGCATTTAAAGCTATTTGCACTTAGTACAAAATGTCTGTCAAATATAAATGGTTCTGGCCTTAAAGTCCCCCTTTAGTTAATAATTTTATCCCATAAAACTCATCTTTGACCAAAATTACACATTTAAGCGTTTTTCTTTGAAAAAAACGTCTTCATGCCTTAAAATATCTTGAATGTAACTCGACACCCTTGCCTCATTTAGTATGCGCGGTTCTATGAATATGCAAATGAGCCCCGCCTCCACTCACTCACTCAGCTCAGAGATCCACTGGTTGACGATCACACGTTGATCTGATTGGTTACAAGGTAGTTTGTGACGTCAGAAACACCAGCGATTTCAAAGCGTGTTTTTGAGACTGTCTTTGGTTCACTGCAGTTTTAAGGAGGAAATACTCAGCAATGGTGTCGACTTATGAACGTACACATAGTTTGTCTTAAAGCAGATTAATAGACACATAAACAACATTAAACGCTGGACTTTCACCACAGGGGGACTTTAAAGTTGCAATTTAATCAGTGAAACGCATTCAGAGATGTCTCTGTCCATCTGCATTAATAAATGGGACCCTTATTGTAAAGTGTTACCACAAATATCATATTTACTAGCAATGCCCAGTTCATTGGTTGGATTCCCGGAAAATGCATGAACTGATCGCATATATACTTAGAATGCAATGGAAGTCAGTTTGGATAAAAGCATCTGCCAAATGCATGAATGTAAATGATCAGTTTTAATCCGTATCATTAATTTTCAGTTGAAAATAATGTTAAATCACACACACACACACACATGAAGTGCTGTGTTCATGCATCTGTGTCACGGGCTCAGTGAGCTTCCGCTGCGTGTTCAAGTGTTTATATGAGCAGCTTTACGGGCCTGTGTTACTGTGAGAGGGATTAGAAACGGATACAGTGATTCTTCCCCACACGCGCCTGCAGTAAACCTTACAGTAGTGCTGTTATATTACATCATTACAGTCACGCTCCTCAGCCATGACATCTGTGGCTTTTACTGCATTTCTGTGTGTTTTATGAAAGAGTTTGATAGAAGACCAGATCATTGAGCTTGAAAATACTGGCATTTACACTCTGAGCCTGTGTTATTTTTTTATCATTAATATATTCTATTCAAACACATTTATTATTATAGTGCTTTTCACAATACATATCGTTTCAAAGCAGCTCTACAGAAAGTGCATTATGTGAATGCTAGGTTAAAGAGATGCACTTTTAATCTTGATTTAAACTGGGAGAGTCTGAGCCTGAACATTATCAGGTATCATACTTAATAACTGATACGGAACTTAATAGGTAACCTATGGAAGCTTGTTTCCGCCATAGAATAAAACATTTTGAAAGATAATTGTGACTTTTAATCTCTCAATTGTGAGTTCTGACATATTTTCTCAGGATTGTGTCCAAGTCCAATTCTAAGGAAAAAAAGACTGTTGTTTTCTTCCTCAGAATTGTTAGTTTATATCTCAGAAAAGAGAAAAAAGTCTGAGAAAAAAAAGTCAGATTTCTGACTCTATAACACGCAATTGAACTTTTATATCACTTAATTCTGACTTTATAACATACAATTGAACTTTATATCACACAATTCTGACTTTATAACATACAATTGAACTTTATATCACTCAATTCTGACTATAACATACAATTGAACTTTTTATCACTCAATTCTGACTTTATAACATACAATTGAACTTTTTATCACTCAATTCTGACTTTATAACATACAATTGAACTTTATATCATTCAATTCTGACTTTATAACATACAATTGAACTTTATATCACTTAATTCTGACTTTATAACATGCAATTGAACTTTTTATCACTCAATTCTGACTTTATAACATACAATTGAACTTTATATCACTCAATTCTGACTTTATAACGTACAATTGAACTTTATATCATTCAATTCTGACTTTATAACATACAATTGTCACTTTGTCGCGCAATTCTGACTTTATAACTTGCAATTGTGACTTTAGATCACGCAATTCTGAACTGAAAAAAAGTTGGAATTGTGAGATAAAAAGTTGCAATCAACTTTTCAAATTTTTTATTTTGTGGCGGAAACAAGCTTCCATAGTAACCAGTGTAGAGATGATAAAATTGGTGTTATATGATCATATTTTCTTGATCTAGTAAGAACTCTAGCAGCTGCATTTTGGACTAATTGTAGCTTGTTTATTGAGAATGATGGACAACCAGCTAGTAATGCATCACAGTAATCTAGTCTAGAGGTCATGAATGCATGAACTAGTTTTTCTGCATCAGAAACAGAGAGAACGTTCCGGAGCTTAGCGATGTTTCTGAGGTGGAAAAAGGCTGTTTTTGTAACGGAGGACGGAGTTACAGCACATCCTTCTAAATGCAAATCATATTCTAATAGGTTCTGTGTACAGGTTTTTGGTCCAATAAGTAATATCGCAGTCTTAGCTTAACAGAAGAATATTACAGGTCATCCAATATTTTATATCTTTAACACACTTAATAATTTAGAGATTTCATCTGGGTGTGATTTAAATATATATCTAATTCCATGTTTTCTTCTAATATTACCAAGTGGCAGCATATATATTGAAAATAGCAGAGGTCCGAACACAGAGCCTTGCTGCACTCCGTAATTTACTGTACTGATTTTTTCCCTTTTAAAAAGACAAAATGGTTACGGTCTGATGGGTACGATCTAAACCAGCTTAATGCCTGTCCCTGAATACCAGGGTAAAGTCTTTCCCTCAGGATAAAGGAGTGGAAACCAGACTGTTTAAAGACTCCCTCGTACACCATCTCGTTTGTGTTGCTCGTGTTTCTCAGCAACGGCAGAAACCAAATAATTCTTGTCTGAGAGAATCGTTCAAAAATACTCCAGATCAATTTCAGTGTCTTTATATTCAGTTTTAATGGAATCACAGCACAGCAACGTACTCAGAGAGTAGAAATAAACGTTAAACGAATGCTGTTAGCCTTTGCAATTCCTGCCGACTTTAACATCTCACATCTGTTCCTCCATCAGTGTTATTTTAAGAGCGTTCTCAAACGCTGATCGATCACTGCTGTGTGTGTGTGTGTGTTTTACAGTAATAACACACTCTGGAGTTCGCTGGAAGAGCCCAATATCATAAACGCCAAAGAATTTGAGGATCTGTTCTCTAAAGCCGCCTTACAAGCCAAGAAGAAACCGCTATCAGACACGTATGAGAAGAAGAACAAAGCCAAAAAGGTACGTCACAGCCATGACCAATTAGTCTGATATCTTTGCTGGGTTTATATAATGGTCAGTGCTTCCTGTAAAGATGCTTTGTGTGTTAACATAAATACATAGTGTTTATAGCTTGTAATTAAAGGAAATTACATTGTTTTTACCACTAGAGGGGGTTTCAGGAACATTATGTGTCTCACTGCCAAACATAATATCCTTAAAGTCCTCATGAAAGGGAAGTTGCGCTGATCTTTTCTCCTCTATTGTGTCGTATATCGAGAGAAACGCTTCTGGAACAAAAACTATTTTGTTTGATTGTGTCTGTGGGGAATTGATTGGATGGTTGTGGTTTGCTATTGGCTGATCTCCTGTGAGTGACAGGTTGCCCCGCCCACATCATCAGAGAAGAGAAGAGATGCTGCGAGAGGAACTTATTCTGATTCAAGATTATTAAAACAATAATGTTGTGCACCGATAAATCATTTAGAATAAACACCGTAATATTCCATAAAATACTAGAATCATTTTTTTAATTTTTATTTAAAGTGCATGAAACTACTTTTAACAGCCGCATCATGTGATGACAATGTGTTGGTTTCATAAAGTTCATTGTGCTTTGGAGTAATTTATTAGTGACATGCAAGGAATGAGGGATTTACTGTTAGTACTTGCATTAATAAGCTTATTTTGAGCTCTTATTCCCCATAATCCCGCTGTGCACTAGTACTTAGTGCTGTTCTGGTCAGATGTACAGGTTACATATGGGCTTTAAAAGACAATATTCTACAATATTTTATCTATTTAACGATGCGGCTGAGATTTATGGTGCATGGACATTAACTGGCTTTCATTCAAGTCAGTTATTGTGGTCAGGCAGAAGTGACTCTTTCAGCAGTGTGTGTGTGTGTGTGTGTGTGTGTTTCACTGGACTGTGCAGTTGTGACAGTAATGGCTGGTCTCTGGTCTGGCGTCCGAGAAGTTAAAAATTCAGGCTGGACCCAAAACAGTCCAGACACACTTGATCAATCAGCTGGGCTCCACATCGCCTGTGTGTGTGTGTGTGTGTGTGTGTGTGAGTGAGTGGGGACTTAAGCCTGAATGCACACACACTCATGGGGACTCGTGTCACTGTAGCCTAAACTGAGGAAACAAGCTTATAAATCACACAGAATGAGTTTTTTTGAAAATGTAAAAATGCAGAAAGTTGTGTGTGACGGGTAGGTTTAGGGGTCAGGTTAGTGTGTGTGTGTGTGTGTTTGTGTGTGATGGGTAGGTTTAGGGGTCAGGTTAGTGTGTGTGTGTGTGTGTGTGTGTTTGTGTGTGATGGGTAGGTTTAGGGGTCAGGTTAGTGTGTGTGTGTGTTTGTGTGTGATGGGTAGGTTTAGGGGTTGGGTTAGTGTGTGTGTGTGTGTCTGTGTGATGGGTAGGTTTAGGGGTCGGGTTAGTGTGTGTGTGTGTGTGTGTTTGTGTGTGATGGGTAGGTTTAGGGGTCAGGTTAGTGTGTGTGTGATGGGTAGGTTTAGGGGTCAGGTTAGTGTGTGTGTGTGTGTGTATGTGTGATGGGTAGGTTTAGGGGTCAGGTTAGTGTGTGTGTGTGTGTGTGTGTGTGATGGGTAGGTTTAGGGGTCAGGTTAGTGTGTGTGTGTGTGTGTGTGTGTGATGGGTAGGTTTAGGGGTCAGGTTAGTGTGTGTGTGTGTGTGTGTGATGGGTAGGTTTAGGGGTCAGGTTAGTGTGTGTGTGTGTGTGTGTGTGTGTGTGTGATGGGTAGGTTTAGGGGTCAGGTTAGTGTGTGTGTGTGTGTGTGTGTGATGGGTAGGTTTAGGGGTCAGGTTAGTGTGTGTGTGTGTGTGTGTGAGATGGGTAGGTTTAGGGGTCAGGTTAGTGTGTGTGATGGGTAGGTTTAGGGGTCAGGTTAGTGTGTGTGTGTGTGATGGGTAGGTTTAGGGGTCAGGTTAGTGTGTGTGTGTGATGGGTAGGTTTAGGGGTCAGGTTAGTGTGTGTGTGTGTGTGTGTGTGTGTGTGTGTGTGTGTGTGTGTGTGATGGGTAGGTTTAGGGGTCAGGTTAGTGTGTGTGTGTGTGTGTGTGTGTGTGTGTGTGTGTGTGTGTGTGTGTGTGTATGTGATGGGTAAGTTTAGGGGTCGGGTTAGTGTGTGTGTGTGTGTGTGTGTGTGTGTGTGTGTGTGTGTGTGTGTGTGTGTATGTGATGGGTAAGTTTAGGGGTCGGGTTAGTGTGTGTGTGTGTGTGTGTGTGTGTGTGTGTGTGTGTGTATGTGATGGGTAAGTTTAGGGGTCGGGTTAGTGTGTGTGTGTGTGTGGTCAGTCTGTGCTTCTGCTACATCAGTTGAATCATCGCTCCTATCGAGTCTTTGTTGGTCAGTTTCATCAAATTGTGAGAGACTTCATTCATTTTTAAATGTGCATAAAAACACATGAATGGAAACAGTTTATGACGAGTTTCGGCTGGTATAAATGTACAGGTCACCCGTCACTGGCACATTCTGGAGCTTTATGAAGAGTGAGTGTGTGAGAGAATCTCCCGTTGGTGTTTCTCAGATATCTGCAGTTTATCCTCGCGGATCTGATCCTCACAGCTGAAGTGTGTCAGTGTTGCTGTGTTGAGCCGGTCGTGATGCTCAAACAAACAGAGTCCGTGTTTACATTCTGCATATTCAACCAGAGCATCCAAAACATCTCAAACGTCACGTTAACCATTTAATCACCAGCTTCCCAGAGATGAACCTCATTTAGCCATGAGAGATGCAGGCTTTTCTGATTTACACACACATTATTATTTCAGTAACACTTTACAATAACGTTCATTAGTTAACATGAACTAATAATGAACAATACTTCTACAGCATTTATTAATCTTAGTTCATGTTAATTTTAACACTTACATTATTAAAATCAAAGGTTGTATTAGTTAACATTAGTAAATGCACTGTGAACTAACTATGAACAGCTGGATTTCTATTAACTAACATTAACAAAGATTAATAAATACTGTATGTATTACTCATTGTTAGTTCATGCTAGTTAATGCATTAACTAATGTTACTATTATTGCAAATGATTTTAGGATTAATGCATTTGTATAAGCGAGTATCCGGCGAAGTTCTGCCTTTCTGTGTGTGATTAAAGTGAAATTATTTATTTAGCCTTTAGCGACCGTGAAAAGGTTAATAGATGCTGGAACTCTCTTGTCTTGGCTAAACACAAGCGCCGCGTTTGCAGATCATCCGTCATGTGTGTGTTTACTCGTTCTGAATCACCCTTCTGAGAAACCGGCCTCCGGGAACACCAGACGAGGTCTGAGTCGCAGTCCTGACGGTGCAATAGAGCCGGGCCGAGAACCAGACTCGATCAATAGTGTTGCCGTCTCGCGTGTGGCGTCGCGTCTCAGAGCTCAGAGTGATGACACCGCTCAAAGCATGAGGCTAGTGATCAGCGTTAGCTAATTACAGGGTTCCTACAAGGTGCTTGAAGTGCTGGAAAACCCTTGAACACTTGAAAAGTGCTTTCATTTTATTGATAAAACAATCTTTTCACACCCATCTGATATAGATAGAGCCATTTAGCCTAGCTATGAGTGTGATATTGCTCATATAATTAAAGTATACAATACAGCTTTCATTCTTCAGGTCAATATATACCATATCGGTATCGGCCGATATATGATCATTTTTATTGTTATCGTTATCGGCCCAATAAGAAAATTTAGCCGAAATATATTAAAGCTGATAAATAATGTATTGTTTCCTCCAGCTGAGACTCTTCAGATGCGCACTGTTCAACATGATGGTGTTGAATTGCTTGAAATATGATTGAAATCACTTTAATTACAGTAAGTGCAACATGTCATATTGGCTACACAATTTTTATTTATTTTTTTATTATTTTTTATTATTAAACATTATAATTGTGAGTTTGGGACATGGATTTTAATGGTGAGACTTTTGTTTTTTATAATTAGGCTCTCAAAAATTATATAAAAATGTGAATTTAGATTTATCAGCCGATATATCGGTCATCGGCTTTAAAATAAAGAGTTATCGGTTATCGGCTAAAATGTTCAATCCGTGCGTCCCTAATCTTCTGGCTCAACCTCAGTAACTGTTAAAAAGCTTTAACACATATTTCTGTAGTAAATTGCCTGTTTTGGCAGTAAATTGTCCATCTTTTCCATCTATGATCGAGATGTTTGCTAAATAAAACCTTTTTATGGCCTTAAAGTGCTTGAACACCGATATTTATTTGTTATTGTAGATTATATGTGAGTCTGTTAGGAGAGGTGAGGAAATGTGTGGCTGTGAATGTGTGTCTTGATCTCTGAACATGTTATGAATGAGGCGTTTATATAGCGCTTTCATAAGTACTACTGTACACCCAAAGCTTTACAGTCTCCTCATGTAAATCACATGCTCGTGTGTTTGTGCGGACACATGTCGATGAGAGAAGGCGTGCTCCGTCAGGAGTGCAACTCTCCCAAAAACACAATCGAGAGGAATCAGCGAAGGGCAGGGTCAAACACGACGGCTAATTCGAGTCATGTGTTCGAATGCATCCGCTACTTTTCTCACTCCTGATTATCATATCAAAGCGCACGAGGGGGCGGAGCCTCCGTCATCTCCGTCTGCTCATTGGACGAGCTCTAATGACTAGCATGTGGCGTCAGGAGACCATGTGTCCGAATATCTGCATTTAAGACGGTGTGAGCTGTGTGTGCTGTTCTGATATTCATATTCGGAGAAATATTTCATTATTTTAAATATTTCAGATATTTCATTATCATGAGTCGAGTTCATTGTACTATAAAAAAAAAAAAGATGTAACTTTCAAGAACTCAAACTCCTCGATCCAAAAACTGCAGAAATGACTTGAACTTTACAACATCAGACAAACAGATTTTTTTGCTTATTTATTTATGTATTTTATTTGTATTATTTATTGTGTATTTAAGTGTTTTATTTATTTTTGTCCTTTATTTTCCCTTCTTTCTGCGGGTGTTCTGGTGTTTCTCTCGTCTCTCGACGTCTCTCTCTCTGTGAAGTCTGAATATCTGTGCGTTTAAGACGGCGGGAGCTGTGTGTGCTGTCCTGATATTCATATTCAGAGAAATATTTCATCATTTTAAATATCTAAAATATTATTATTATCATCGGTTAAGTTCATTGTACTATAAAAACATGCTGTAACTTTCAGAACTCAAACTCCTCGATCCAAAAACTACAGAAATGACTTGCACGTTACAACGTCAGACAAATAGATTTGTTTTATTTATTTTGCTTATTTAATATACATTTTATTTGTTTATTTTTATATTTTTGTCCTTTATTTTCCCTTCTTTCTGCGGCGTGTTCTGGTGTTTCTCCCGTCTCTCGACGTCCCTCTCTCCGTGAAGTATGTAAACATCACACGCTCAGATGAATCATTATTAATATGCAGCTTAAACAGTAATAATGCTTCTTAAACAAACTGACATTTTAATTGTTTCTAACTTTATGCCTTTAGCGCTCTGTGTTTATTGGCCGTGTGTTCTGGGAAGCGCTTGACGCCTGACTCTACACACAGGATTCATACGGATGTGGATTGAAATTCCAGAATTCATAAACTTCACCTCATGGAACCATGTAATAATCATGTTTATTGCAGTGGCTACTTGGTCTGCTTTAAAAACTCGATTTTATTTAATAATGTTTATTTGTAAAGTACAAAAATGATTTTCTTACTCAGTATTTTTGTCGTGTTTGCAGTCCAAATAACTAAAAATTCTTAAATCAAGATGGATTTACTAAAGTAGTAAAATGCCATAAGATATTATGTCTTTTTATCTGGGAGGAAAAATCAAAATGAAGTTATTGTTATAAGAAAAAAATTTCCCCCCAGAAAACATTTTACTACTTTAGTAAATCCATCTTGATTTAAAATTTTTCGATTTTTGGACTGGAAACAAGACAAAAATACGGAGTAAGAAAATCTTTTTTTTTGCAGTGACAAACGATCACACGTTGATCTGATTGGTTACAAGGTAGTTTGTGACGTCAGAAACACCAGCGATTTCAAAGCGTGTTTTTGAGACTGTCTTTGGTTCACTGCAGTTTTAAGGAGGAAA
>CM040808.1:35592138-35609638 GCA_022829025.1 Squalius cephalus | reverse complement strand
TTTGAGAGAACCCTGTTAGCTAGGTTACAGCTCCAATTAAACACATTATTATTATTATTATTATTATTATAATAAATGCTTTAACAAAAGTATGTTTCTGAATTAGCATCTCGTCCCACAAACTTCCAGAGTAAGCGGATTAATGCGAAGTGGTGATACATTTACTCTCACATGATGTACAACCATCTTAACCGTTCCTGTAAAACCACTGAACAAGTTTCTTCTGTGCTTGACCTTTGACCCTTCACTGTAGTGAGTCAGTGTGAGTCCGTTCGTATGCTAATGAAACCGGAAACCAGCGATCTCTGCACATGATTGTGTGTCTCTGTGACTCGTGCCGCTAATATTTGACGTAATTACACTTAAGTGCACTTAGTTACATCCAGATTTGTGTGTTCGTGTGAAGACGTTGTGACCTCTTTGATGTTCTGGGTTTTCTCTTTCATCTTGCTGTGCAGATTCCTGTACGAACTCTCCCAGATCCCGGACTTCGCTGGTCGCTCTCACTGCATCATATTCAGGGCCGTGTTTGTGGACTCCATGTCTGCGGTCCGCCGTAAAGTGGAGACCATCTCTACTGTGTGCAAGGTGACATGAAGCCGGTAGATTTAACGTTGCAAAGTTGGTTAATGATGTCACGCAGGTGGTGGAGTAATTACTTCTCTTAATGAATCAGTTTGAGGTTTAATTAAGGCCAGAATTTTTGGCATTTGAGGACTAATTCTCATTTTTCCTTAGTTATTTTGCTTTATTTCCAGATTCACTTATTTATAATAATAATATTAGCACTTATATCTATACGCAGATGAGATGCAGTTATATAATAATAATAATATTAGCACTTATATCTATACGCAGATGAGATGCAGTTATATAATAATAATAATAGCACTTATATCCATACTCAGATGAGATGCGGTTATATAATAATAATAATAGCACTTATATCCATACTCAGATGAGATGCGGTTATATAATAATAATAATAGCACTTATATCCATATGCAGATGAGATGCGGTTATATAATAATAATAATAGCACATGCACACTCTTCAAGAACTATTTACAAATAGCAAAATAATGCAAAATACATAAACATAATAAAGTCAGAAATAAAATGTATATGCAAACCACTCACTAAGTAGACATGCAACAAGATGAGGTCATGTGATGGTGTAGCACATTACTGATTGAAATAATTATTGTTGCATGGCGCAAGACGTTTTGAATTAGTATGTTTATATTTGATTATTCCTTCCAATTCCAAAGTAATGAACATCAAACATGATCTTCTTGACTCATTATTTCTTTGAACTTCCACCAAAAAAAACTGTAAGGATTAACAATGTGATGAAATGAGAAAGAAAATATTTGTATGATACCGGTGAGATTAAAATGAGGTCATGTGACACAGCATTGATGCGCAGTTCACTGGTGTGCTTGCAGTGTGTAAGTGTCTGCTGTGCTTCTACAGGTGTTTCTCGAGAATGACAGTGTGAAGGATGTGATCGGGGTCGTTTTGGCCTTTGGAAACTACATGAACGGTGGGAACAGAACCAGAGGACAGGCGGATGGGTTCGGACTGGAGATTCTTCCTAAATTAAAAGATGTCAAAAGCAGGGTATTAAAATAATAACACTATAAACCTGAATGTGATACGGTCACCTCAACCTCTAATAATTCTTTCCTTTTCCCATCAGGACAATCATATAAGCCTGGTGGATTATGTGGTGTCTTACTACCTGCGAAACATGGACGAGGTACGGCCGTTTACACTGCGTTTCCCTGCTCATCACCCAAACGGCTCTCAGTGGGTGTTTAACCCCATAAACTGACTAACATTGATCAAAGCAAAGCCGTCTGAAGAAATCAGAGTTCTGGTGGTGCAGAGGAAATGATCCTCTTCCTCCTCAGTGTTCCTGTCTCGTTTTCCAGCACAAATATCTAAACATCCTTAAATCAAGATGCATTTACTGGAGGAGCAAAATCACTGAAGATTTAAAGTCTCGTTTTCTGGAAAATCTGTCAATATTCCATGAGTTCAAGATTAAAACAAGAACAAAAATCTGTCAATGGAGTCAGAAAAAAACAAATGCAAAGGGTTATAAACTAGATTATTTTTCTGACCCCATTGGCAGATATTTGTTCTTGTTTTAAGCAAAAACATTCATTTTGATACATTTTTCAGAAAACAAGACTCAACATCTCTTGATTTAGGCCGTGTGTCCACCAAAGCGTTATTAGCCAGCTGAAAACGCTAGGCGCTCTGCTAAAAACGCTCAGCTGTGGGCGCTTGAGAGCGTTTTGGCAGCGCAGCGTTTTTCAGTTGAGACGGTTGAGACCGAGACACTTTGCTTGTTATGATACGGAATATCCGCGAAAGTCTTACTAGTATCTCATTTCACACATATTTTGTTTCTGTGTTGATTCTATATTAAAATGTCAATACAATGTAATGTATTTTATCTGGCTCTTGATTTTGTTCCGTTATTATGCTTGTTGTTGTCATCTGTTGACGTTGTACAAGCAGAATCATGTGGCGGACGCGGTTGGTCGGTGTGATATTAGTCCCGCCCCTCCTCCACTGTGATTGGACGGTTGGGTAAAAAGTGACAGTGATGAGCGCTGCGTTTTACCAAAAGTTGAACATTCTTCAACTCTCGGCGACCAGTAAAAAACGCCGAACGCTCAGCGCTTCAGCGTGAAAAAGACGCTCAGCGCCTCGTTACGCTCATGGCGTTTTAAAAACGCGGCGCTCCCATTGAAAACAATTGAAAAAACACGCCGGCCGCGAGTAAAAACGCTTTGGTGGACACACGGCCTTAAGAATGTTTTCTCAGCGAACAGGAAACAATTCTTCCAGTAACGTTAATATAATGTCTATTCAAAGTATCTGGTCTTTAATAATGTTCTTAAAACATTGTTTATGGATTATTATTTTTTAAATGTTTCAGTTTGTCTAACGCTTTTTAAATATTGCTACTTTTTTCGGAACATTCAGAGAACATTCAAAAGTAACATTCCCATAATGTTTGAAGAATGATGAAATAGAATGTTCCCGAAAAAGTCATATAACCAAAAAAAAACGTTACTTTTTGAACGTTCATAGAAGATTCAGAAATAATGTTTTCTTAACCTTAATGGTAATGTCAGCAAGAAGGGCCGATATTTGTAATAGAAAACAAGACAAAGATACCAAGTAAGAAAATTCTTGTCATGCACAAGCAAACGGTTTCTCTTTCTTTTTTTCTGAAAGGTTGTTGTTGTTGTTGTGTTTCAGAATGCAGGAACAGAGAAGAGCGTTTTCCCACTGCCTGAACCCCAAGATCTCTTCCACGCTGCACAGGTCAAGTTTGAAGATCTCGCAAAAGACCTTCGCAAGTTAAAGAAAGAGCTGACAGGTATGAGTCCCGTCCGCCGGTGTGTGATTTAATGCTGGAGATGGACAGAACGGTACAAAAGGTGCTCAGACATTGCGAGACTATTTACAGGGTTCATACAAGGTGCTTAAAAATGTGACTTTTTGAAATTTAAGTCCTGGATAACCCTTGAAAACAGACATATTTATGAAGAGGTACTTGAAAAGTGCTTTACTTGCTTGAAATAAAAAAAAAATTTCCCGAAAAAACACAAATACAATCTTTTCATGCAAAATTCAGACCTTTTCTCGAGACGAATTACGCCAACATTATAATATAAAATTGTATTTATTGAACAATAATAGCCACTATAAACTTTGTATTTAATATATATTATTAATACTTTATAAGTTGTATTTTAGATACCTTATATCTGTAAGAATCTTATATCATTGAATCTCATTCACTCATTGCTTCAGTGCTGATTTCAGTGAGTCATTGAATCATTCGCTCAAACGTTTTATTATCCTTTATCCGGATGATTGTGCTGCAGTGTTCTTCAGTGTCGTTACACCCCGTCTGTCCATTTAAAAGCAACTTCTTTTCATGAAACTGTTTTTACACTGGAAAAAAAGCGCTTTTACCACAGTTGTGCTCGGGGCCGCCGCAGGGGTCAAAGGTCACGCCCCCCCCACCCCTGGTGTCTGCAATTATTTAAATCAGCCAATAATATGGCATATGAAAGCAATTAGATATGCTCTCTCCTCATTCCCCTCCATTTGAGAATCGTTGTTAAAAACTCTGATCCTCAGTGACCCGAGGGAAAAACACGAACCGGCTACAAAACCACTGCCGCCCCACCTCGAGCTGTCTGTCACTCACTTATTAGCACAAAAATGCAAGACAATAAATACAGAACAAGGGCCTTAGCATTTGATCCACACCACAACAAAAAAACCCCGTCTGGCGTGCGAGTCCTCGGGCGTTGGCATGAGATCGGAAGGAGAGTGTTGCAAACGCACCTACGACTCAGTGTTTCTGGACAGGGATAAATATTTATGCCATGCTATCATAAAGAGCTGCAAGTGTTCCTAATTATTCCTCGAGTCATTTCTGTTTAAAGTGAGAGCGGAGAGGAAGTCGAGGTGGTGAAGAGAGAGTTTCTGGACCGAGTGCATCTGACGTACACGTGTGAGGCTTTCGAGATGCGGTTTCCTCCTTTGATATGTTCCTGCTTCTGCTCCAGCCGGACTGGGAATCTGCAGATCCAAGTGTTTTACTGCCGTGAATGAACATGTAACATCACTAGTGGGTCGCGGATCACTCTATACTTTCTCTGTGTTACACCAGCACAACCAATACGTGCGCTTCGCAAAAGGCTCATTGCAACAGGCTACGTTTACATGCAACCAAATAATTGGTTAGTAAATGCATTGACGGCTCAATCGGACTGAAAAGCCTTCATGTAAACACCTTAATCAATCCTAATGAGCTCAAGTCGAATGAAACTTCGATCGGATTGAAAGGATCGGTTTATTCCTTTTCTAATCCGATCGAGAGGACATGTAAACACTTGATCGGATTGAAACCCGAAACTGAAAGGACTGCTCATAGCATAATGATGTATGACGCGCTGAACAAGCAGTTCTTCCTGTTGAATAAAGTGTCGTATAATCGAATGTCCCGTCATCCTATAATCCTCCTTTCCCAGTGAAGTGGAGCTGGACAACGGCCCACCAGTGCTTGCTTCAGACTCTCATCCACACACGATTTTTACTGCGTGATGCATATAATCAGCGCGGCACAACGGTTCATACGCTCATTTACTCCAAATCATGACCAGAAATGGATAAATATTACGTCTGCTGTATAAAACAAATAAAGAACCAATGTAAGAGAATAGTTAGTATGCGCAAACAGCGGGAAACTCTGAAATCAACCCGATCACGTTTAGCGTTCATGTAAACATTAGGGCTGTCAAAAGATTAATCGCGATTAATCGCATCCAAAATAAAAGTTTGTTTTTAATAATATATGTGTGTGTACTGTGTATAATTAAATTTGTATATATAAATACACACACATGCATGTATATATTTAAGAAAAATGTGTTATTTATATATAAAAAATATTATATTTATATATAATATAAACTATATAAATATATATATATAGTATATGTATGCAAATATTTCTTAAATATATACATGCATGTGTGTGTATTTATATATACAAAATAATTATACACAGTACACACACATATATTATGTAAACACAAACTTTTATTTTGGATGCGATTAATCGCGATTAATCTTTTGACAGCCCTAGTAAACATTCATCAATTGGAATGAATCCAGCCCGATGAATTATGTAAACGCAGCCGGTCCTCCAACGAATTGTATTTTCGGATGTCGTACGTTGAATCATTATTGCCGTAACGCTGTTTTTCAACTGTCCGATCACAATCATTTATTATTGACGCGAACGGCTCTTAATGGACAAGGTCCTTCTCTCTTTACGTAATGTTACACACCTGTGCCAGACCTTATACTGTACGCCGCCACGGAAACAAAAAGCAGGAATAGGCGGACGACAGCTAGTTTGTGTGTGACGCTACGAGTCGCACTTTCCCAGATTCCACCGCGTCTGGATATGATCCTGGGGTCTCAAGTGTCACATTAACGCGAGTAAAAAGATCAGTTTGCCTCATAGTCCTAATTATTGAAAATATTTGTGTGTTTTTGTGAAATTAATTATAATAATAAGCATATAGGCCTATGGTGTAGCCTAGGTCTAAAGGGGCGTTTCAGTTAGGCTATTGATTTATTTCCCGCCTTAGTGGGTCGTATGATTGGCATACAAAAAAAAGTGGGTCGCAGTGGGCAAAGGTTGAGAAACCCTGCTTTAAAGTGACACTGATCGATCATTTACGTGTAGATGATGCGCTCACTCAAGCTAGAACTAGCGAGGCATTCACTCTAGAGAGCGCAAGATTAAGAAAGACGGAGCGCAATGAATGGGAAAGACCCGCTGCTTCTTGAGACAGTCTCTTTTAAAATAATGATTTTAGCGACACGGCGTATTAATAACACAATGCTGAGTGATAAACTCCCGTCAAGCCAGTCACGACTGGCACACTTAAGTTCCTAGCAGACTCAGTATGAAATTTTCGCACGTTAAAAAAATAAATCCGACCTCATGTTTTGTCAATCACGTTTGCACACTGAAACTTTCGTCCATCATAAAAAAATTTGGATCGGGTTCGATTTTCTGTGTTTTTCGCATCCGTAGCTCAAGCATTTTGAATGGTGTTTTGACACTTCAGAGCCACCAAATCACGAATATGAAAACACTAGTGGTGGGCCGTTATCAGCGTTAACGTGAGACTCTTACCGGGCGATAAAAAAAATATCGCCGTTAATCTATTCTCAAAGTTGGGTTGGGAGCTGGGTCTATACTACTCAAGCTATGATGACTTTCACCTTGATATTTTAGCGCGGATGTATACCTAGCCGAATTCGGTTCGGTGTTCGGTACACATTTTCAAACCGAACAGTTTGTTGGATCATTTTTCCTGCCCACCAAAATTTCGTTATTTCAAATGTAGGCGGCTCATAATGTAGAGGCGCTGGCGCGACCACAACATTGTCCGACATCAAATGGCAAACGTAATGTAAGCGGAACGAAACTGAGCTACTCGTTATTGTGTGGTTGACGGACCGTTGTTTATCAGTTTGGACCAAAGCAGCGCGAGCCGATCTTGATCATGCGACACTGTTACTACACAGCGCTAAGAGATCCAGTAAAGAAAGCATTTGAATTCGCCACAGAAGTAATAACATCGCTGCGAGATCTAGTGAGAAACATTCACATTTCTCAGTTATTAACGGATCAAACAGTGCGTGGAAGCCAGGAAGAAACATTGTGCCATGAATGAACTATCAGTGTCCACAGATCTGCAACATTTACCATGGATTTACTGTAGTAACACTCACTGCAACCATGGAAGTTTGGCAGGAATAGTAGGCTATAATGCTTTCAAGTAACATTACGTTGGTTTTATTTTGATATTATGAATAAAATTACTGCCCTCAAATGTTAATCTGAACTAAAAACAGACCTTTGTTTATAACTACTACAATATTAGGCTACATTTCATTTTTTTCCAAAGAGCTGTTTTGTTTTATATGCTCATAAGAAGAGTCTATTATAGCTCCATCATTGCTCAAAGTAAAAAAAAAAAAAAAAAAAAAAAAAAATCATACTTTATTATGTTAGTTTTAATAAAAATAAAAAAATCTCTGGCATTTCTTCACAAGTTCTTTTAAATGTCACTTTGTGTTTAAGAAACGCGTGCCCTTTAGTCATTATTTGGGTAGCACACACATATTCTGAATGCCTTCGGCAGAATTAAAATGAGCCATTTTAATCTAGATTAATCTAGATTAATTCCAAGATTACAGTGAGATTAATCTAGATTAAAAAAATTAATCTATGCCCACCACTATAAAAAACGCTTACGAAAATTTGGGACTCCGTGTGCAAGGACCTTTATTATGATATCTACGGGAATCTGCAGTGCAAAAAGACAGGCTTTGAGGTGTTTTTTATTCAGCGAGTCTTCAGCGATACCTGCCTTTCAATCCCAGAACACCAAATAACACCGGACATTTTCTTCTTAAGTAAAAAATTAAGATGTTAAAAATTTGAGAACTTCTTAAGAATTTTTCAAGAATTGCAACATTCTTACAAACTTCTTAGAATTTTCTTAACTTCTTTCTTAGGAAGATCTCTGTGAATCCGACCCCAGATAACTTCTATTAATGTTACGTTTGTTCATAACTTTGAGAGAACGTTCCTGTCAGAGTCAGTAGTTGGTCGTGCCAGCTCGTCTCGTGTGTGTTCAAGTGTTTGTGTTTGCTGATGTTACACCCGTGGCGTGTGACACGGCCCGGCGCAGGGGTCGCGACACGGGGTCGTTCTCAGGGGCCGCTATATGTCTGAACGATGAGACGAGAGCGAGACGGAGATGCCCTGAGACAACCCGACTGCCCTCCACGCTGCTCTCTTCAGCTTTAGCAGAAATCCGATCTGCGCTTCTGCTCCTTTACTCTCGCCAGGGTTACAAGAGGCTCTACTTCTGCAGTGTAGTTTGTTTGTATTGTGTCTTTCGTGTTTCGTTCCTGCAGCTCAAAACAGAAGGTCATGTATTTAATTCAGAAAAGCATCATTGTCAGGAGTCAGTTACATCTTAGCTTGAATTGCAGCATTAAAAAAACGTCTAATATTTTCTGTTTAGAGAATAAAGCATGTTAATAACTCAGCGTCTGCGCAGCTTTCAAGCAGCCGAGGAAGAGCATAAAAACCCACCAGTTTGAGATTAAGCCACTGGCGGGGCGTGTAATTTCCCTGGGAAGCGCGACCGCAATTCCCAAAGCAAAAACCCCACGAACCGCTCCATGCTCGGGAATATCCAGGCAACTTTGGGCAAAATAATGAAAACACAAAAGGAACTTCAGAGGCGGAAAGCACATGGAAGCACAGCTGTTCTTCTTACATTTTAATGACAGCAGACAAACATCATCGCATGAGTAATGAGTATCAAAGAATAACAGCTCTGGACTGGCCGTTATTGAACGTTTCCAGATGAAGAGCCTTCAGTTCTCAAAATTATCCTCTTCCTCCTCAGTGTTTCACTTGTTTTCCAGCACAAATAGATAAACATTCTCAAATCAAGATGCATTTACTGGAGAAGTCTCGTTTTATGAAACAAATATTAAAATGAAGTGAGTTTGTGCTTAAAACAAGTCATTAAGATTCAGTTCTGTCAGGTATTTGTTCTTGTTTTAAGCTCAAACTCGCTTCATTTTGACACATTTTTCAGAAAACAAGACTAAATATCTTCAGTCGTTTTGCTTCTCCAGTAAATGCTTCTTGATTTGAGAATGTTTAGATATTTGTGCTGGAAAACGAGACAGAAACACTGAGGAGGAAGAGGATCATCTCAAAATCATCTTCTTCCTCCTCAGTGTTTCTGTCTGGGTTTCCAGCACAAATATCTAAACATTCTCGAATCAAGAAGCATTTACTGGAGGAGCAAAATGACTGAAGATATTATTAAAAATGTATCAAAGGAAAGCTTGAAAAACAAGAACAAACATCTGCTATTGGGTTTTTTTTTTGCCCCATTGTCAGATATTTGTTCTTGTTTTAAGCTCAAACTCGCTTCATTTTGATGATTTTTCCAGAAAACAAGACTTAACATCTTCAGTCGTTTTGCTTCTCCAGTAAATGCATCTTGATGTCAGAATGTTTAGATATTAAAATACTAAGCAAGAAAACAGTGCATGTGTTTGCGTGTCATTTACTCCACATCGCTCTCTGCATTTATTTTATAAAGTAGCGCATCAATCGAGCCCATATGCCACGAGTCGAGACAATAGAGACATTCCTCGTATCCTCCAATGATGAAAGAGCGAATTAACCAAAACCATGCTTTTACACGCATACAGCTCCGGCTCACAGGGCTTTAGACGTCATGTTTTGGAAAGTCTTTCAGGAGACGAGACGTTCGTCTGGCGGGGTTATTTATATAGCATGCAGTGGATCATTTCCATCAGAGCAAAGCCGAAGAATTTCAGTAGATAATCCACAATTATATACAACCTCAGAGCGCTGTCAGAGCTCGGTATATATTACGCTTCTGACGGGCCAAGGCCGGCGCGTCGAGATAAATCTGCTCTCGGGATTAATCGCAGCGTTTGCTACCTGAGGTTTACAGCCACAGTCACTGGAACCAAAGCTTTGTGGGAAGAATCAACGAAGTCTCCGTGATCCCGCTGTAGATGGTCTATGTGAACATTTTCAGTGTGTTATAATTCACTCTACAGCGTAAATCACACACACTCATACTGAAGACACGAATTTTGAGCTTGTTTTTGTAAATGCAAGTTATTAAATAAGAACTCCTGGGGTGTGTGTGTGTGCAGTTTACATTGAAGAACAAAACGTCAAAGTATCGTCGAGTTGTGTTTATTTTATGAGTTAGTCTTTATGTCATCGCTGCAACGCTCAAAAAGAACCAGTGTAGGGCGGGGCTTACAGGGGACTGTGAGAAAGGGGCGGAGTTTAAACGCACTCACTGATTGGAGAGTCCTGCATACTGACATTTGATTTGGAGATCCATTTATGACAATTTGATTACACAATATTTTATTTAAAGTCCCCCTGTGGTAATCCAGCGTTTAATGTTGTTTATGTGTCTATGTGGTGTTTTTAATCTGCTTTTAGACAAAGCATGTGTAAGTTCGACAGCATTGCTGAGTATTTCCTCCTTAAAACTGCAGTGAACCAAAGACAGTCTCAAAAACACACTTTGAAATCGCTGGTGTTTCTGACGTCACAAACTACCTTGTAACCAATCAGATCAACGTGTGATCGTCAACCAGTGGATCTCTGAGCTGAGGGAGTGAGTGGAGGCGGGGCTCATTTGCATATTCATAGAAACATGCATACTAAATGAGGCAAGGGTGTCGAGTTACATTCAAGATATTTTAAGACATGAAGAATGTTTAAATATGTAATTTTGGTGATCAAAGATGAGTTTTGAGGGATAACATGATTGACTACAGGGAGACTTTAAATGAAACCATATGCCAGTTATTATTGTCAACTAAAACTAAAAAATAAACATTGTTTTTAATGCTAACTGAATATATTTATATAATTTTATATATATATGTAGATGTATATGTATTATTTCAGCTAGTTGCAAAATGTTTCAGTAACTCATTTTCATGTAGTTTACCTTGAAGTATTAAAATAACTAAAACTAAATAAACTAGAACTAATAAATAAAAAAGAGACATATTTTTTTTAAAAATGAAACTAATAAAAATGACAAAAACACAAAAAATTTACTACAACTTTAATAAAATTAAAGTGTGAAACGTTATTTCAAAATAACCAAAACTATATTAATATTTATCAATAATACTGACATGTGCGTAGATTAATTATTCATAATAAGATGCATAAAAAAAAAAAAAAATCCATTTCATGCCGACTTTTAAGAAATAGCCATTTTTTTTGTTCAATCAGTTTTACAAGTAATTTTTATTCATGTAGAGTTTATGTAAAGATGAATCTTCATGTTGTTATTCCAGAGAACAAATCAATTGGCGTTTTGTAAAGGTATGAGGAGTGTCGTGTCTATATAAAAACACAGCTTTATAAAAATGCGTATTATAGCGCAGATCAATGATAAACACATGCAGGCATTTACTAGATTCATTAATGCTAAACATATCCATACATTTGCTCTGCGAGGAGGCCGAGAGTGTTCTCTCTGCTCTTTGAGTGTGTGTGAACGCAGTTGTTTGGCAGCACAACAAAGACTCAGTCGAGCACAAACAACACACACTCCATCCGGCATCTGCTTCACAGTGTCCTGAAGGTCTGAGAGGACCGCGAGTAACACACACTGCCGCTCAGACCTCTGGGATCGGTAAGATAAAATACAGAAATAAAAACAGTAATATTGTTAAATATTATGACAATTTAGAAAATTACTGTTTTCTATTTTAATATATTTTAAAATGTAATTTATTCCTGTGATCAAAGCTGAATGTTCAGCATCATTACTCCAGTCTTCAGTGTCACATGATCCTTCAGAAATCACTCTAATATGATGATTTGATGCTCAAAAAACATTAATTATTATTATCAGTGTTGAAAACAGTTGTGTACAATTTTTTCTTTCAGGATTCTTTGATGAATAGAAAGTTAGAGTGATTTGTGAAGGATCATGTGACACTGAAGACTGGAGTAATGATGCTGTAAATTCAGCTTTGATCACAGGAATAAATTACACTTTACTGTATATTAAAATTGAATATTTCACAATATTACTGTTTTTTGTGTATTTTTAATCAAATAAATGCATTCTTGGTGAGCAGAAGAGACTTCTTTTAAAAACATAAAAAATCGTACCGATCCAAAACTTTTGACTGTGTGTGTGTGTGTGTGTGTGTCTGTCATCAGCACGCGTGTCGTCACTGAGATGGTGATGATGTGGCATCAGACCGATATCAAACTCGTCATGATCGTGAAGAAATCATTAAGAGAACTCCCCAGAACATCCAGCCCTGCTAATCAAAAGCATTCTTGCTCTCGCTAGGTTTGAACGCGCTCCAAACGTCTCCGCGCTCGTCTTTGATAGTCATCTGTTTGAGATGAGACTCGCACACCTCTTGCTCATGTTTCTCGTTTAACTCGTTTATGGATGTGCTGGTAATCTGATACGCAGAACTCACCTGCGCTTCGTTAATCCAAAGCCCGTTAGTTCATATCCTTCCTGATGTCACACTACCGCGCTCGCAGTGTGTCGGCAAACGGTTTAGATCGGGAAGATTCCTAATGTTTTTAAAAGAAGTCTCTTCTGCTCACCAAGGCTGCATTTATTTGATTAAAAATACAAAAAAAATTATGGCAATTTAAAATAACTGTTTTCTATGTGAATATACAGTAAAGTGTAATTTATTCCTGTGATCAAAGCTGAATGTTCAGCATCATTACTCCAGTCTTCAGTGTCACATGATCCTTCACAAATCACTCTAATATGATGATTTGATGATCAAGAAACATTTATGATAAAACATTATCAATGTTGAAAACAGTTATTTACAATTTATTTTCAGGATTCTTTAATGAATAGAAAGTTCAAAAGAGCATTAAATGGAAAAATAAAATGTTTTGTAACATTATAGATGTCTTTACTGTCACTTTTGATCAATTTAATGCATCCTGCCCTTAATTTCTAGTGCGATGCATGAACTGCATGTGATTTTTAGCATCTCTATTTGGTGTGTGTGTGTGTGTGTGTGTGTGTGTGCGCGTGTGCGCGTGTGCGTGTGTGTGTAAAGCTGCTGAAGTGGAGATTTCTGACTCAAAATCTACAGACACTAATAGATCAAGTGCAATAAAATACACACTTGTTTTCTCTCCGTTAAGGCCCGTTCACACCAAGGACGATAACTATAAAGATAACGATAAAGATATAAATCTAAAAATCGTTCTCCATATTAAAGAATAACAGAGTTCACACCACAACTATAACGATAAAGATATGAGGAACGATATCGTTGGGATCACTTTCAGAACGATTTTTTTCCAGCTGTCGAACGATAAAACACTGACAGCCAATCAGAATCCACTCTAATTTAAAGGTCTCGCGCATTTAAAATGGATCTGGATCATTCGGGCGCGCGCGTGCTTAGAATAAAAAGACCGTTATCGGTCGTTGGTGTGGACGCATATATAGTTATCTTTATCGTTATCTTTATAGTTATCGTGCTTGGTGTGAACGGGCCTTTAGCCTAAAAGAAGAGCAGTGTTATAGAAGCAAAATAGACAGTGCATACAAAATAAAAATAATAAAAAAACAAGTTTTGCACGTGGTGTCTTGCCTTAACCCTCTATGGAGCACGTTGTGTTCTAACCATGAAATATTTATATTTTTTAAATAAGTTTTTATTACATGAAATGGCTTCAATCAAACAAATCAAAAAAGTTGTTTTTTTTATGGCAATTTACGTCAAAAAGTGGTTTTCTATAAAATGATGATTTTCTTAGTTAGTTAGTAGTACTTTATTGTTCAGCCTTAGCTGAAAATTGGTCTCTGGTCTCGCCATACAATCACAAAACAATTAACAATGCACAATATACATCAGAATTCAAATATTCACATTTCCTTCCTCTTATTCAAAAGACTTATTGCATTTGGTAGAAAAGTTTGTTTATATATTGCTTTAATCGCTTTTGGTGTTCTGTAGCGACGACGTGATGGCAATAATTCAAAGACATGATTCAAGGGGTGTGTTGTGTCTCTTGCTGTAGTCAAAGCTTTTCTCTGAACAGCAGTTTGATATACAGTAACTGTGCCACTGATTTCTGCTTGGATCCTATAATTTTTAAGACCATCTGCCCCTATAATAATATCATTATTTACGTCTCTCGAGTCACGCCCCATCATCTTATTCAAGCACTCCTTGCGTCTTGATTCGCTAACTGATCCTCCACCTTACATTTAAAGTCAGTTTTTGCTTTTTGGATCATGGCTCTCAATTCCTTCCTTTTAATTTTAAAACCCTCATGATTATTTTCACCAAATGCCCAATTCTTTTCATTAAGGAGTTTCTTTAAATCTTAAGAGAGCCATGGCTTCTCTCTATTTAACTGCACATTTCTTGTAGAAATGTATAGATTTATTTACTTGGAACTCATGCAAAACAAAAGTAAGTAGATCCCTATCATTTCCGACTCATCCTCACTCTCATCACATGGAAGAGCTAAATCTGCACTCTTCCCATCGCCCTTTCCATGAAGTATTGCTGTATTCATTTTCTGAAAAGAAGAAATCAATGTGTTATTTATACAGAAATACAACTATGCTACAATAAACACTTCAAATTAATAAATAAATAACTGCAATCATATTGTTGATGCTACTGTCTATAAAATGGGGAAGTACATCAGCGCAGTCCCACTGAGCTACAGCGCTGCCATATGGAGACATGGATATTTTCTCAATTTACTGTAAAACTATGTTAGAAAAAGCTGATTTGTGAATAAAAAGAATCAGAGATGTTTAGAGATGAGGTTCAACAGGGACATTCTAATGTCATGTGACTTAAAAACATAATTCCCACAGTGCAATATATTGTATTTTATTCTGAATGACAAGGAAATGAGTAGAAATGAATTGTACAGCGTCGTTGGATAGAGGGTTAAGAGAATACGATGATGCCGGTCTGCCTTCAGCTCAGTGTGTGTGTGTGTGTGTGTGTGACGCTCATGTGCTTCTCCTGCAGGGTGTGTGAAGGAGGTTCAGCAAGTGTGTGAGAACTCGTCCGACGAACATCTTCAGCCCTTCAAGGACAAGATGGAGGTCTTCATCAGCACCGGTGCGTCACACACAGCCTCACACAGCCTCACACAGCTTCACACAGCTTCACACAGCTTCACACAGCCTCACACAGCCTCACACAGCCTCACACAGCTTCACACAGCCTCACACAGCCTCATGAGTTATGCAGGATATGCACTGACACAAACGCCACGATTCGATTCGATTCACAAGCTCGCGACACATAACGATCACGCATCAGCTCAGAGCAGAATCAAAGATCAATATCGGTTGATCAAAGTGATCAAAGTGATCAACCAGAGATTCCAGTAAAATCGAACCCAGAACTAGAGCGAACTCACCCAGAGTGACTGACGGGGTCATGTGTTGCTGTAAAGCTGGTGAACTTTGACCTGTTCCTGTGAAGAGCATCAGGAGCGACCCGGAGCTGAAGCAGATCCAGCAGTTACTGAGACATCATCACTGCTTATCCATCCCTCCATCCCTCCATCTCTATCATCCATCCCTCCATCTCTCCATCCATCATCCCTCCATCCCTCTATCTCTATCATCCATCCCTCCATCTATCCTCTATCTCTATCATCCATCCCTCCATCTATCCCTCTATCTCTCATCCATCATCCATCTCTCCCTCCATCCATCTCGATCCCTCCATCTCTCCCTCCATCCATCCATCCCTCCATCTCTCCCTCCATCCATCCCTCCATCCCTCTATCTCTATCATCCATCCCTCCATCTATCCCTCTCTCTCATCTATCATCCATCCATCCATCTCTCATCTATCATCCATCCATCCCTCTATCCATCCCTCTATCTCTCCATCCTTCCATCCATCCCTCCATCTCTCATCTATCATCCATCCCTCCATCTATCCCTCTATCTCTCATCTATCATCCATCCCTCCATCTCTCCCTCCATCCATCCATCCCTCTATCCATCCCTCTATCTCTCCATCCTTCCATCCCTCCATCTCTCATCTATCATCCTTCCCTCCATCTCTCCCTCCATCCATCCCTCTATCTCTATCATCCATCCCTCCATCCCTCTATCTCTCTCATCCATCATCCATCTCTCCCTCCATCCATCCATCCATCCATCCCTCCATCTCTCCCTCTATCCATCCCTCTATCTCTATCATCCATCCCTCCATCTATCCCGCCATCCATCCATCCATCCTTCCATCCCTCCATCTCTCCCTCCATCCATCCCTCCATCCCTCTATCTCTATCATCCATCCCTCCATCTATCCCTCTCTCTCATCTATCATCCATCATCCATCCATCCATCTCTCATCTATCATCCATCCCTCCATCCATCCCTCTATCTCTCCATCCTTCCATCCATCCCTCCATCTCTCATCAATCTCTTCATCCTTCCATCCATCCCTCCATCTCTCATCTATCATCCATCCCTCCATCTATCTCTCATCTATCATCCATCCCTCCATCTCTCCCTCCATCCATCCATCCATCCCTCTATCCATCCCTCTATCTCTCCATCCTTCCATCCCTCCATCTCTCATCTATCATCCTTCCCTCCATCTCTCCCTCCATCCATCCATCCATCCCTCTATCCCTCTATCTCTCATCTATCATCCATCCCTCCATCCCTCTATCTCTCATCTATCATCCATCCATCCCTCCATCCATCCCTCTATCTCTCATCCATCCCTTTTTATAAGTACAAATGAATACTATTAGGACAAAATCAACTCCCACTATTGATTCCAATAGAGCCACGATTCTTTAAATACAATTATGGTTATTACCTTTTCATTTATTTATTTTTTATCATTTAATAATTGTTATAAAATAATTCTTATTAATCTCTTATTAGTTATTTATTTTTACACCCATTAGCATCATTATTTCACATGATCATATATTATTGTATGTGTGTGTGTGTGTGTGTGTGTGTGTGTGTGTGTGTGTGTGTGTGTTTAGGGGTGATGTATGAGCTGGACATGTTCTTGACAGGTTTTGTGAGATTCGCTCTCTTTATATTGTTCTTTTCTAGAGTTTGATTTGATCTGATGTCGAGTGAGTTGTTCTTCTGAAGCTTTATGAGCACATTAATTCTCCAGCGTGTTTGTGGCCGCAGAGATTCACTCGGTGAGAAGCCGCAGTCGATTGATGTGTCCGTCTGATTCCATCACACGTGTGTTTTAAAGCGAGGGATCCGTGTTACTTCATAATGAACCCTGAATCTGAGGCT
>CM040808.1:35574638-35587138 GCA_022829025.1 Squalius cephalus | reverse complement strand
AGTTGCTAATGCATTCTGGGATTGTTTGGTCTGTGAGCAGCAGGTGTGTTTCTGAACCGTGAGCGGCGTGAAGGATGGTTCTGGAGGAGCGTTGTGTTATCGTGGTCTTATCATGTGTATTTGAGCGTGTCAGACTCCCGACAGGAACACTGTGAACTGTGTGCGCTGATTTATGTGCAAGCGTTCGACTGCCAGATGCTGCACGACGGAAAATATCTGGAACTTTTCATAGAGGGGGGAAAAGGACAAACAAAGCATATTGATTATTTTTCCTTGTTTAGATTTGAGAGGTTTTTTTGTAACCCGAAACAAAACAAAGCGAAATTAAATAAATAAGACGCAGAACATGCACACACAGAATAAAGAAATGACTTCCAGCTAACAGGGAACGTTCTCAGAACAAGAAGTTATGAACAAACGTTCTTCTCAAACGGTCTTTAATAATGTTCTCAAAACATCAGCACAAAAACATTATTTATACATCTTTTTTTCTTTCTAAAAAGTTCAGTTGGATGTTCATCTAACGTTTTTTTAAATGTTGCTAATGTTTGTTAATTGTTTTGGAATGTTCAGAGAACATTCAAAAGTAACGTTCAGAGAACATTCAAAAGTAACGTTCAGAGAACATTCAAAAGTGACGTTCAGAGAACATTCAAAAGTGACGTTCAGAGAACATTCAAAAGTAACGTTCAGAGAACATTCAAAAGTGACGTTCAGAAAACATTCAAAAGTGACGTTCAGAGAACATTCAAAAGTAACGTTCAGAGAACATTCAAAAGTAACGTTCAGAGAACATTCAAAAGTAACAATCAGAGAACATTCAAAAGTAACATTCAGAGAACATTAAAAAGTGACGTTCAGAGAACATTCAAAAGTGACGTTCAGAGAACATTCAAAAGTGACGTTCAGAGAACATTCTAAAGTGACGTTCAGAGAACATTCAAAAGTAACGTTCAGAGAACATTCAAAAGTAACGTTCAGAGAACATTCAAAAGTGACGTTCAGAGAACATTCTAAAGCGACGTTCAGAGAACATTCTAAAGTAACATTCAGAGAACATTCAAAAGTAACAATCAGAGAACATTCAAAAGTGACGTTCAGAGAACATTCGAAAGTGACGTTCAGAAAACATTCTAAAGTAACATTCAGAGAACATTCAAAAGTGACGTTCAGAGAACATTCAAAAGTGACGTTCAGAGAACATTCAAAAGTAACAATCAGAGAACATTCAAAAGTGACGTTCAGAGAACATTCAAAAGTAACGTTCAGAGAACATTCAAAAGTGACGTTCAGAAAACATTCAAAAGTGACGTTCAGAGAACATTCAAAAGTAACGTTCAGAGAACATTCAAAAGTGACGTTCAGAAAACATTCAAAAGTGACGTTCAGAGAACATTCAAAAGTAACGTTCAGAGAACATTCAAAAGTAACAATCAGAGAACATTCAAAAGTGACGTTCAGAGAACATTCAAAAGTGACGTTCAGAAAACATTCAAAAGTGACGTTCAGAGAACATTCAAAAGTAACGTTCAGAGAACATTCAAAAGTAACGTTCAGAGAACATTCAAAAGTAACGTTCAGAGAACATTCGAAAGTGACGTTCAGAAAACATTCTAAAGTAACATTCAGAGAACATTCAAAAGTGACGTTCAGAGAACATTCTAAAGCGACGTTCAGAGAACATTCTAAAGTAACATTCAGAGAACATTCAAAAGTAACATTCAGAGAACATTCAAAAGTAACGTTCAGAGAACATTCAAAAGTGACGTTCAGAGAACATTCAAAAGTAACGTTCAGAGAACATTCGAAAGTGACGTTCAGAAAACATTCTAAAGTAACATTCAGAGAACATTCGAAAGTGACGTTCAGAGAACATTCTAAAGTAACATTCAGAGAACATTCAAAAGTAACGTTCAGAGAACATTCAAAAGTGACGTTCAGAGAGTGACGTTCAGAGAACATTCAAAAGTGACGTTCAGAGAACATTCTAAAGCGACGTTCAGAGAACATTCTAAAGTAACATTCAGAGAACATTCAAAAGTGACGTTCAGAGAACATTCTAAAGTAACGTTCAGAGAACATTCAAAAGTAACGTTCAGAGAACATTCAAAAGTGACGTTCAGAGAACATTCAAAAGTGACGTTCAGAGAACATTCTAAAGTAACGTTCAGAGAACATTCAAAAGTGACGTTCAGAGAACATTCAAAAGTGACGCTCAGAGAACATTCAAAAGTAACGATCGGAGAACATTCTAAAGTAACGTTCAGAGAACATTCAAAAGTAACGTTCAGAGAACATTCAAAAGTAACGTTCAGAGAACATTCAAAAGTAACGTTCAGAGAACATTCTAAAGTGACGTTCAGAGAACATTCAAAAGTAACGTTCAGAGAACATTCAAAAGTAACGATCAGAGAACATTCAAAAGTAACGATCAGAGAACATTCTAAGTAACGTTCAGAGAACATTCAAAAGTAACGTTCAGAGAACATTCAAAAGTGACGTTCAGAGAACATTCAAAAGTGACGTTCAGAGAACATTCTAAGTAACGTTCAGAGAACATTCAAAAGTAACGTTCAGAGAACATTCAAAAGTGACGTTCAGAGAACATTCAAAAGTGACGTTCAGAGAACATTCTAAAGTAACGTTCAGAGAACATTCAAAAGTAACGTTCAGAGAACATTCTAAAGTGACGTTCAGAGAACATTCAAAAGTAACGTTCAGAGAACATTCAAAAGTAACGATCAGAGAACATTCAAAAGTAACGATCAGAGAACATTCTAAGTAACGTTCAGAGAACATTCAAAAGTGACGTTCAGAGAACATTCAAAAGTGACGTTCAGAGAACATTCAAAAGTAACATTTCCATAATGTGTGAGGAATGATGAAAATTCTGAAAACACTCAGAAATAACATTTTCACAACTTAATGGGAATGTTAGCAAACCGTACTGGGAACATGTTATCGTTGGCTGGGTATAAAGTGCAGATGTCAGCGTTTGAAAAGCTTCCCTGGAGAGAATCCCGCACATGGACTCCACGCTTGACTCCACGTTAATGAAGGTGTTGAATTGGCCAATATTGATCAAAAGAGCCTGGCAGCCAGAAACTCCTTTAATTTACCTTTAATTTGGTCCCAGAGAAGCGCCGGCTACAGAAGCTGTAAGTGTGGCTTTCCCAGAGTTCCCATGGACGCACCTCGTTAAAGTGACCCGCGGGTGATGGATTCGGGATCTGGGTGGGCGTCCACATGTGTCCCGACCCGAGGCCGGCACCTTTACACACTTCTCCTCGCAGAAAACCTGCTGAACATGATCACGCCTTTGATCTTACAAGAGCTGAGAATGAGTGCGAATGATCTACTGGCTTTCAGAGACGCTGAGGAGTTTAGATGTCACACCGGAGTCGAGCGATCCGGGCGTTTGTGTGTTCGCTGGTGTGAGATGAGGAGATAAACTGGTGTCGGCCGTTTGTGTGTTCGCTGGTGTGAGATGAGGAGATAAACTGTTATCGGCCGTTTGTGTGTTCGCTGGTGTGAGATGAGGAGATAAACTGGTGTCGGCCGTTTGTGTGTTCGCTGGTGTGAGATGAGGAGATAAACTGTTATCGGCCGTTTGTGTGACCGTTTGACAGGCAGAAAAGGTGTTTCATGCATTTCCTGCTTAATGCCGCGCAAATCACACACTGATGCTGTGAAAGCAGTTAAAGCTCAGAGATGTACTGGATAAATCAATGCTGAGAGAGAGAGAGAGAGAGAGAGAGAGAGAGAGAGAGAGAGAGCAAGTGTGTGTGTGATATGGGCAGGTTTAGGGGTAGTGTGTGTTTGAGTGTGTGTGCTGGGTAGGTTTAGGAGTAGGGTGTGTGTTTGTGTGTGTGTGTGTGTGTGTGTGATGGGTAGGTTTAGGGGTAGGGTTAGTGTGTGTGTGTGTGTGAGATGGTAGGGTTAGTGTGTGTGTGTGTGATGGGTAGGTTTAGGGGTAGGGTTAGTGTGTGTGTGTGTGAGATGGGTAGGGTTAGTGTGTGTGTGTGTGTGATGGGTAGGTTTAGGGGTAGGGTTAGTGTGTGTGTGTGTGTGTGTGTGTGTGTGTGTGTGAGATGGGTAGGGTTAGTGTGTGTGTGTGTGTGTGTGTGTGTGTGTGTGATGGGTAGGTTTAGGGGTAGGGTTAGTGTGTGTGTGTGAGATGGGTAGGGTTAGTGTGTGTGTGTGTGTGTGTGTGTGTGTGTGATGGGTAGGTTTAGGGGTAGGGTTTGTGTGTGTGTGTGTGTGTGTGTGTGTGTGTGTGTGTGTGTGAGATGGGTAGGGTTAGTGTGTGTGTGTGTGTGTGATGGGTAGTGTGTGTGTGTGATGGGTAGTGTGTGTGTGTGTGTGTGTGTGATGGGTAGGTTTAGGGGTAGTGTGTGTATGATGGGTAGGTTTAAGGGTAGTGTGTGTGATGGGTAGGTTTAGGGGTAGTGTGTGTGATGGGTAGGTTTAGGGGTAGTGTGTGTGAGTGATGGGTAGGTTTAAGGGTAGTGTGTGTGATGGGTAGGTTTAGGGGTAGTGTGTGTGATGGGTAGGTTTAGGGGTAGTGTGTGTGAGTGATGGGTAGGTTTAGGGGTAGTGTGTGTGTATGATGGGTAGGTTTAAGGGTAGAGTGTGTGTGTGTGTGTGTGTGTGTGTGTGTGAGAGAGTTAGGGTTAGAGTAGGGGAATATACAGTTTGCACAGTATAAAAACCATTATGTCCATTTATTTTGTGACTGTAATATATTAGTCTAGTAATGAATGTTGGCTGTAGCGTCCCGCACTCACACACTCCCGAGCGCTGCTGGTGTGTGCGTGTTTAACGCTCCATTGAGTTTCTCCGCGGTTCATGTGTGATCCGTCACACGGCTGTCGTCAATCTCACGGTCCGCTTGATTTGCGGCCGCTGGACGTGATGCTCTGCCACTAATGGCACATTGTGTTTGGGTTTCTCTTCATGCTCTCGTTCCCGTAACGGGACTAAATCTTGTCAGCAGCGTCGCAGCAGCAGCCGGGACTGACATCCAGCTCCGGATTTATAATGAGCACGTTATAAACTCTAACTGGAATGCTAATTATTTACCATTTTGAACCAATCAATTACGAAACTTCTCATTCTTCCTTATTTGATTCTCAGAGAGTTTTTATTAGAGATTCTAACATTAGTTTCAAATTATGATGGAATTTCTGTGCTTTGGTCCACATGGAGTTACACACTCTTTCCACATTTAATGCACCGATATCCTCTGTAGAAATCTGCAGAACGACTGGAAACATTTTTGTCTTTTGATTTAGGGATGAAATCAGAAATTATATTTTGCATGAATAAAATTAAGCCTATTTTATTGACAGTTAAGCACATTTCTCCCAGAATCTTATGTGAAAGATATATATAGATAGATAGATAGATAGATAGATAGATAGATAGATAGATAGATAGATAGATAGATAGATAGATAGATAGATAGACTGATTGATTGATTGGATTCAGGATTATTTTGTGTTGCACTGATCAGTTTCACAGTATCACAGTAATTCAATTCAGTACATATTATTTTAAAGCGGCTTCACAGAAAATGCTTGTTTGAGTGTACAGCATCTCTTCATTCGCTTCTGAGAACAGAGATATCACGTCTCTCTCTCTCTCTGACTTCCTGTGTGTGTTTCCTCCAGTTTCCAGGACATGGTGACGTTCTTCGGGCTCAAGCCCAAGTCTGGCGAGAAGGACGTTCCCCCAAACTACGTCTTCATGCTCTGGTACGAGTTCTGCAACGACTTCAAGAGCACCTGGACCCGCGAGAACAAGCGCATCTCCAAAGAGAGGTGAGGAACCATGAGTGTGAACACACACACACACACACACACACACACACACACACAGGAACGCCGAGGGATGGTCCTGCTAACCGGGTCATAATGCGGGACTTTGACAGTGTGTCGGACCTCGAGCTCTTCTCTTTAATGCCCCTCGTGTCTTTATAACGCTCAAACCCTGCTTATTTTTATATATTAATATTATTTATATATTAATGTTTCTATATTCGTTTGGCAAGAGTACATGAACTAGCTCTGTTTCCATTGACCTATTTTTACAGTCAAACCAACATTTATTCAGACACCTTCAACATTCCTCACATTATCACAGTTTATTCGCTATAGTTCAGAAAATGGTGATAAAATATGAGCAGAACTCAGTTGATATTTGACTGGTTTTGTCCGTCCTTCTGTTAGACTGTCTCACACATGAATTATGTTGAATATCTGTCAGCTGTTAAATTTAACTACACAATTAGATAATACCAGTTTAGCTCAACCAATCACCAAGCAATGCTTCATTGTGTTCAGTCTGTGTGTAAAAAGAGCATTAGCAATTAAAGAAAACACACTTCAGCAAAACATGATCAGCTCAAAGTGTCCCAATCATTGTTACTGGTAGTCTCTGGATGAAGTGTTATTGGGTATAATATGTCACTTTATTTTGCTCTCCTCACTTACATAAGTGAACTATAGTGTCCTGATCACACTAGTGAAACAATATCAAATATTATATCTGGTGTCTGAATAATGTTTGGTTTGACTGTGTGTGCATTTTGGGATATTTTGGGATTTTGGGATGGAAACGGCAAGATGAGCATTAATTCTAAAAATGCACATTAAAAACGCTTAATTGAGGCGGTACATTTATCCGATAAGACGTGCATAAACTACGACGGAAACACATTTACTGAATAAATCCCTCAAACCTGTGATTGGATAACTGGAGTAACCAGCGGACCAATGGTGTCGCAGCGTCTCTAATGTTGGTTTGGTGTTTCTGAAAGTGTGTGATCAGAATGATTTGGTGTAATTCCCTCCAGAAGCGTCTCACACACACGAGTGTGTTCCCGAACACCAGCATCCGAACGCTAGAGAACATGACAGCGTTTACTGTGTTTCGTCTGACGCTCGAGACACACTCGTTTATGATGGAGGGAAAAACAGCCGACTGCAGAAACGTACACTTTTATACTCATATTTTGCGCCAATTTCACAGGAAGTGGGATGAAGTGAACGCATGGGATGGAAACGCTGCTTTATTCGCAAACATTTAATGCCATATTACAAATTCACAACTTTGGATGGAAACATTGTGCTTTTACAGATCAGACTTACTGGAAAAAATTAATTCTCACTCAAAATCAACTCATATAATAGGAAAAGGCGACTCAGAATGAACATTGTGTCACTTTTATTCATTTACATTGCGAGGAAAAAACTTTTGTGTTGATCAGAAGAAACACGCACAGGTTTGAGTGAGTAAATGATGACAGAATGTTGTTTTTCTTTGCTGAATTAATCCTTTCATTTTGTACTCTTTCATTTTAGACTTAAAGAAGCTCAGAAAACAGTCCAAAAAATCACAGCGGAGAAGAAAGTGGAGACAAAGAAGATCAACGAAAACAGCCTGGTGAGGAAACACACACACACACACACACTCTTCCTCATGTACGGCTGTTTACACGAGTTTAGTACATTCATAACACACGTGTTCATTCTCAAATCCAACTCCAGAAGAAAGATCTTCAGATTCTGGAGGAAAATGTGCTTTAATAGTCACACAAACACACAAACACACGAAGAAGCGAACACAAATGTCTCTTTCGTCACAGTTGGCCGAGTCAAAGTCCGGACTCAAATCCCATTAAATAAATGTGGGATTTAGTGGATTCAGAGATAGATCACACAAAAGTTTCATCAAAAGCAAATCTTCGGGAGCAACTAGAAACTATTTGGAAGTCAATAACAGCAGACTGGAACATACTGAAACATCTTAACTTAAAGGGGGGGTGAAATGCTATTTCATGCATACTGAGTTTTTTACACTGGTAAAGAGTTGGATTCCCATGCTAAACATGGACAAAGTTTCAAAAACTAAGTTGTAAGTTTGAAGGAGTATTTTTGTTCCAAAAATACTCCTTCCGGTTTGTCACAAGTTTCGGAAAGTTTTTTTCGAGTATGGCTCTGTCTTACGTAAGATAGGGCGGAATTTCCTTATATGGGTCCTAAGGGCACTTCTCCGGTAAGATCGCGGGCGTGCGCGCACTCGTAGACCAGAGCAAGAGAGTGAAAGCAGTTCGCCATCAAAGCGCCCTGCCCGGCTTTTGGGAAGTCAGTGTCACCAAAGAAGTGGGTTTTTGGTTGCCAGGGCAAGACAACCCTGCACAGATTCCCAAAGAACCCGGCGTTAAGGAACCCGTGGCAGTTTGTTTTCCTGAGCATAAACGGAGTTGTGTAAGACTTTTGTTCCCTGCATTTCGACGATGATTGTTTTATAAACAAAGCCCATATCTACGGATTTGCAGATCGTCTAATGCTTAAGGATCGAGCAGTCACAATGATAAAGGTTCGCGGTCGTGCGTTGGAACCGGACGGTGAGTAAAACTGTTTGTTGAACAAATGTCTCTGTGTGTTGTCACTAGCTCGGCGCGTTAGCACAGCTTTAGCTTCGCCCACACGGCCCGCCCCCAGCCGCTCGTTTTTTTCCGGAAAGACTCGGTACAGCCTATCTTTATGTTAAAAATTTAATAAAACAAAATACTTTTTGGAGATATGAAGGATGCAATATTACTCTATAGGTACTCAAGATTAACAGGAGATTGAGTGAAAATGAGCATTTCACCCCCCCTTTAATGTTTTCAGTTTAATTTAAAAAATATATTTTTTGTTTTATATTATTTTAATACATTATTCTAATTATATATTTATTTATTCTAATTATATTATTGTTCTCAGTTGATATATACAAATTTATTTTTATTTGATCTTATTTTTTTCAGTTTTTAACCAGTGTAATAATAATTTTTTTCTATCTTATTTTTTCATACATTATTCTAATTAGATAATTAATTATATATTATATATTCATTATTTTATCTTAACTTAATTTTTAATTTTACATAATTTTATTTTCATACATAATTCTTATTATATATTTAATTCTAATTATTATTTTTGTTCTTAGCTGATATATATATGTATATGTGTGTATATCCTTTTTTTTTTTTTCATCTTAATTTTTTAGTTTTTAACCATTGTAATATATTTGTCTAGTAATTAAATGATATTTCTGCTTTCAGATCCCTGAATTCACCAGATATTATTGATGTTAGAGTTATTGAATTATGCCTAGATCAGGTATAATTTCCACGAATGCATGAACCGATAAAACAAACGTTCACCTTGCCTGCAATGCGAGTCGTTTTGGACAAAAGTGCATCAATGCAAATGTAAATAATTGCTGAAAATGTGTTTGACAGAAAGAGCGACTGCGAAAGAAAGAAGCCGGCGTGCCGTCCATCTGAAACACACGGCTGACCTCAGATCAGTGACCGCAGGAGCCGCTCAGAACACAGCCTCGGTTCTGCATGAAAGACCTTCAGTGAGAGGACAAACTCTTATTAAACACATTTAATGGGTCGTGAAGCAACATCAGTCTCTCATCAGCAGTGCCTCATACTCATCAAACACGGCCTCAAATACACAACTGAGTGAGTAGTTTCTGTTTTATACTAAAACGTGTGAAGGGCCGACGTCTCTGTGTTTGAGCCGGAGTAGAGCATCACCGCGAGCCGCCGGCCTGGCTGGTCCACACCAGATTATACTTGATGACGTGTGACGCACTTTCACACACTATGCAATATCCTGCGTTTGGAAAAGTGAATGTGCAAACCATGTCCATGCACATTTGCAGCCCAGCTTATTTTTATTGGAGAACATGGTGAGAAATGAATCATATTTCAGTGAAATATTACAGTGTCTGTATATTTTATGATGTTTTTGTGTGTAAATGAGTGGATGACCAACTCAAAGCCCTATTTATTCACAGGAGGAAGGTTTTGTTGAGGAATATGATATTATGAGGATTTGAGGATGTTTCCCTTTGAGTTCATATATGGTGAATTCTTTAATTTATCCAATTATTTTATGACAAGCCTAAATGTGTTTCCACCGTCAAACACGTTAAAAACTCCTGGAACATTATTATTACTGTCAGATTTCTGATTTTATTGACTTTTTTTTTGTGATACTTTTTCATTTATTAGGTGCAATAAACTTTATCCTAAAGGAAAAATCTAAAGAGTGTCAAAATTTTCAAAAATTCAAGAAAATGTATTTTTTTATTTTTTTTTGCATATTATTTTCATTATATTATCAAAAAGTATTTACATTTAAAATCACATTTAATCAATGAAATGATGCTTTTCATAATCACATTTACATCTTCTGTCAGTGTTTCAATAATGCAATATTCGTTTCTAAATTTGAGTTACAAGTTTAGACAGACATAATTTAGTTTCAGTCGATTTTAAAGCATTTAATCGCCGGCCTTCATGTGTTTGTCAGAGAGAGAAAGAGGTCAGGGGTGAACATGTTTGACCTTTTATTAAGATGATCTTCATACAAGCATTATACACAACATCTGTACAACTTAAAAACAAAATGTGTGATAACTTTGGGTTTCACAACTAAACTGCATATAATCTTTCAATGTTTTTATCTGATATTATAAATAGAGGAATAGCATGAAGAAACTCAGCATTCACAGCAATCCAGCAGAAACATGAATAACAGTGTCTCGTTCTGTCACATTAAATAAAGTCGTTCCACATAGTGGAAACTATCAGTCCGTAACGCTCTACATGTGGAGATGAATGAAGACATTCACCGTGAGGATCTTCATCTGGCACCATTACATCATGCACTTCAGTTCATAAACCTCGGAGATGTTTCACGTGAATGCATGAACGTCTGAGGAGCAAACGTCAATCTGATCCACTGAAAGCATGAAATGCAATGCAGGATAACTTCAGTGGCTGATCAAATGAGAGTAAACGAGAGTCCTTTCCAATCCTCCATGCATCTCTGCATGTTTAATAATCATAAAATGTTGTTTAAAACAAAAGATTAAGATGAAGTGACACTTTTCATGCCAACTGCCCATGTAAACGTTTAGACATGTTTAACAGAATCTTAAAACCTGTTGATTGCTGGAAAATGAGTTTTGAAAGCATATATGTGACCCTGGATCACGAGTCGCACAGGTTTATTTGTGGCAATATCCAACAATACATTATAGGGGTCAAAAATTATAGATTTTTCTTTTATGCCAAAAATCATGAGGATATTCAGTAAAGATCATGTTCCATGAAGATATTTAGTAAATTTCCTACCGTAAATATATAAAACATGTATTTCTGTGAGTGAATGCAGCACAATCGCCAACATAAATGAACAACTTTAAAGGAGATTTTCTCAATGTTTAGATTTTTTTGCTCCCTCAGATTCCAGATTTACAAATATTCTAAATATTGTCCTATCCTAACAAACCACACATCAATGGAAAGCTTATTTATTCAGCGTTATATGATGTATAAATCTCAGTTTCAAAGAGTTGACCCATGTGACTGGTTCTGTGGTCCAGGGTCTCACATCATCAGTGTTCGAGTGAGAATGACGTTCACATGCGTGTGTTAAATGTTAAACGCGTGTAATGGTGACAGATGATCACGTGTGTGTCCAGTGCTTATGGAAGCACATTTATGCCACATATTCCAAAATAATCATGCTTTTGTTGAAGTTGAAATTATGACATGCTAAGAGCTAAGTCAAAATTATGACTTGGAAAAAAAAAAAGTTAGAATTATGACATAAAAAGTCAAACTGATTCATTTTTTTTAAAAAGTGAAATTATGAAATGGACACTTAAGTCAATTGCAACAATTAAAAGTTATAGCTATTTTAGCAAAATTGACATAAAAAGTTCAATTATGACAGAGTTTGACTTTTATCAATTTCGGCTTTATCTCCTAATTGACTTAAGTGTGTAATTATTTTTTAACTAACTTCAAACTTTTTATTTTATAATTACAGCTTAGAATGTCAACTTCAACTTTTTAATCTCATTATGACATTATCTGATAATTGACCATTTAGATTTTTAGTATGAAATTTTCAACTTTTTATCTCATAATTATACCTGTCATAATTTCAACCTTATTCTCATAATTTACTTATTAGTATGTGACAATTTTAACTGCCATAATTTTGATTTTCTATCTCAAAATTATGACCGTAAATTTCAATTTTTTAAACATTATAATCATGATTTATCACATTATGATTTAGTATGACAATTTCAACTTTTTAATCTCATAATTATGAGTCTTTTATGACAGTTTTGACTTATCTCATAATTATTCAACTTTTTCATCTCAATTGACTTAGTATGTCATAATTTTGATTTTCTATCTCATAATTAGGACAGTCAATTTCAACTTTCTAAACAATTTTTTACAATTTTATAATTATTACTTTTATGACAATTTTGACTTACCTCATTATGATTTAGTGTGAAACTGTTTTTATTTCATAATTACTTAGAATGTCAATTTTTAGTACGTCACAAATTTTGCCTTTGTATTAATCTGATAATGATGACTGTGTGTGTCATGACCATGTGAT
>CM040808.1:35537138-35569638 GCA_022829025.1 Squalius cephalus | reverse complement strand
GCATGGGATAATATCCTTATACAAACTGATTTTTCCCATGAATATATGATTGACCTGAAGAATGAAAGTTGTATTATATACTTATGATAAACTTAATATGTTCATAGCTCTATATCTCAGACAGGCTGCAGCATCAATTTTGCATAAAAAGATGTTTGTTTTTTGCGAAAAATGTTCAATAATTCAAGTGGTTTCAAGTAGGCTACCTCTTCAGAAATATGCCTGTTTTTAAGGGTTTTACTGGATTTGCATTTAAAAAAAAAAAAAAAAAAGTCAAATTCAAGCACCTTGTATGAACCCTGTTAAATGGTTTGGTAGCAACAGTGCCAAAGTATAACAAATGCGATGCTTCGAGACTCAGGCGGTTTAAACTTGAGATTTTAACCCTTTTCATTAATTCCAAAATATTAAATTGGTTTACTACTCTGAAATCAAACTCTTGTAGTATAATAAACATATTAAAGTCAGGTTTGCAATGCATTTACCCCCAGTTATATTTTTTCTGTGCATTATTAGTAAAATGCGGATGTTTGGCAGGGAAATCATTCAAATAATGTGCTGTAAGACCAATGAACTTTAATACTAACTAACCATGGCCCTGTTGAACAAAGTGCGCCACCAGGTGGTGAAGAAAGGAACTTCAAAAACATCAGTTAAACAGTTTAGTTTGACAACTTCATGCAAAACATGTTCACAAACAAGTGAAAAATAACAGCATTGAGGATTTCACATATGACCATAATACTGCTTAACATAGCATACATTTCCTTGAGTTGCACCATGAATTTTGTCTTTAAGGCCTTACAATATATAAATAAAGGTAAATATAAGACACCGTCCCCAAACCTACCAATTCCAATCTAATTCACAAGCATCCATTTTCACTCTAAACACAATTATGATGTATTCTCACTTTCACAGACTCGTCTTTTCACTTACAGCAAACACTCAAACAAGATCAGTGTACTTCAAGAGTGCAATCGTGGGTTTCTAAAATTACAGGATGGCTCTGACATGCATTTGAGTTTGGCTTTCAAACTAAACGAAGCGAACCTGAAATCCAAACTAATAATGGAATGATGTAAAGATTAAGTAAAATCACTGATCGCCCCATTCACCTGTAAAACGATCAAAGCTCACGACAGTAAAATAAATTAAGACCCCTGAATATATGAGTTCACAAGTGTCCGCAGGAAAAAGCATTTAAAGGAGTAGATCATTTTAGAATTAAAATATCCTGATAATTTACTCTCCGCCATGTTCAAGATGTTCATGTCTTTCTTTCTTCAGTCGAAGAACTTTGAGGAAAACACTCCAGGATGTTCCTCCATATAGTGTCTTCAATGGGGTCCAACGGGTCGAAGGTCCAGATGTGAGTTTCAGTGCAGCTTCAAAGTCTCGACACGATCCAGCCGAGGAATAAGAGTCTCATCTAGACAAACCAGCGGACATTTTACAACTAAATAAACATTTATATACTTTTAACCACAAATGCTCGTCTTGTACGATCATGACTTCGCATTCCGTAATCAGGTTGAAAGGTCATGCGGAAAATGTAGGATTTTCTCCATCTCATTTTCTCCTCCAACTTCAAAATCGTCCAACATTGTTTTACCTTTTATTTATTTATTTATTTTAGTAAATGGCACTTGACTCAGTCTTTGCACGTTCGCTTAGTAAACACTGGGTTGGTTCTTCCCCCACGTCACGCTTGACCTTTCACCCTGATGACGTAATGTGTGTCGCATCACAGCGAGAGCAAGACCAGCATTAGTGGTTTAAAAGTATATAAATGTTTATTTAGTTGTAAAATGTCCGCTGGTTTGTCTAGATGAGACTCTGATTCCTCGGCTGGATCGTGTCGAGACTTTGAAGCTGCACTGAAACTCACATCTGGACCTTCGACCCGTTGGACCCCATTGAAGACACTATATGGAGGAACATCCTGGAGTGTTTTCCTCAGAAACCTTCATTTCTTTTCCACTGAAGAAAGAAACACATGAACATCTTGGATGACGAGGACGGAGAGTGAATTAGTGAATTATCAGGAAATTCCTCCTTTAACGATATATCTTATATATCGATGGGTTTCAGCGCTGACAGCAGTTTGACCTCGGCCAGAGGGTTTCTGGGTGAACCTCGGTAGCGATTGGTCTCGTTCGCAGACACTTCGAGCAGAACAGACTTGGGATGTTCATTTGCGCCATTCTTGTCGCGTTTTGTCTTTGGCGTCTTATTGGTGACGTCTTCCAGCGTCGCGTGTTCAACCTTCGTTTTCTTCGGAGGAACTGGAGGTTTGGGTTTAGCAAACGTCGAATGCAACGCGCTTTCTAAACTCACGGCCTTCATCTGAGTCGCGGCGGCACACCAACCCATCCGGACCTCTTTCCGGCTCCCGACCAGAGAGTTTAAGCGCCTCACGGACTGTCGAACCGGCGTGCGCTGGAACTTCATAGGAGATCGGATCGCTTTAGCTTTGGGCGAATCCAACGTCATCATGTTGAACCGTTTAATCTGCTCGGCCACTTTCATCCGGCGAGTCTCAGCACCACTGGGAATGTTATCAATCTCCTTTCCGGTGTTGGTTTGTGTTCTTGATCCGTATGGAGTTGATTGGACTCTATTGGAAGAGTCCGATCTGAAAATGTGAGAACATGTCATGTCACGTGTTTCAACGGGATGTTTATCAATCATCTCATTTCCCATTGACGACGACGTGTCGGTGTTGGTTTGCGTTCTTGACCCGTATGGAGTTGATTGGATCCGATTGGAAGAGTCCAGTCGGAAAGCGACGGGACTTTGTATGTCTAAAGCGTCGATTAATTGACTGCATTCTGCAGAACATCGTTCTTCTTTTAAGAAATCCTTGCTTTCGTTTTCAAGCCAGAGAGACTCGTTCAGACTGGTTTCACCAAACCGCGTCGCTCCACTATCAAACAGAGCGCTGTCGATATGCAGAGGAGACATGGGAGCGATCTCGATCTGTCCGAACGTCACATTGTGATCCTCGGACGTTGATTTCTGTGAGGTTTCCGAGGAGTTTGACCCCGGGTTTTCGTGGTCCTGCTGTTTGATGATGCTGTGAAGGTCACTGCCAGACTCACCGAAAGCTTGTTTGATTTTCATTAGAGTCGATCCGGATCGTTCTTCGCTGAACGAGTCCTCGCCGCACAGGATCTTGGGAACGTCGTTGACCGTCGCAGGTTTAGTCTCCGAGAAGGAATCCGTAGGGAAAGTCAGGCCGACATCAGGAGTGTCTCGACTCCACGAGCTCCTGTGGTTTATTGATTCACACCGAGGGGTCAAGAGGTCATCCTCCGATTTGCTGAGAAACTTGGAGCCTGTCAATCAAACGTGGACGATAGAAATCTCAAATTATACACCGCTTTTGAAAGAGTCTCTTCTGCACCAAGCCTGCATTTATTAGATATTATAGAAATATTGTAATAATTTAAAATAACTTTTCTGTGAATTAGGACTGTCGAGTTAAAATTACACTTTATTTTACATGTACTTACTATAGGGTTAGTTTGCATAATCTATAGCTTTTCCTACACTAACTACATGTAACGTTACAGTGACACTGTAAAAAAGTGTTACCTAAAATTTAAATTTTAGTACTAAACTATGCATAAGTACATGCTTTTTTTTGTTCATAAAATTGTTTATGCAATTTACGACATTATATTTGTTCGTTTAAGTGGTGTGCACTTTTTATTTCAGTAATGTCATTTCATCGCTTTGAATAAAGAGTTTAATACGATGCATTATTTGGCTCATTGCGCCCTCTTGTGGCCTGTTACCTCCTAACTGAAATGATGCCTTCTATTATATAATTTGTATTTCCATATTTAAGATTTCTTTCTAATTTAGTTTTTCAGCCATTTTGAAAACCTTAATGTGAATATATAGTAACGTGTAATTTATTCCTGTTATCGAATCAATCATTACTCCAGTCTTCAGTGTCACATGATCCTTCAGAAATCACTCTAATATGATTTGATGCTCAAGAAACATTAATGATTATTATCAGTGTTAAACAGTTGTGCTGCTTCATATCTGTGTGGAAACAGTCATACATCATCATTCAAAAATGAGGTAAGATTTAAACAAACAAATAAAACAATTATATTTTGATTAATCGAGGATGCGTTAAATTGACAAAGTTAAAGACTTTTATAATGTTACAAAAGATTCTATTTCAAATAAACACTGTTCTTTAGAACTTTAACATTCAAAGAATCCTGAAAAGTAATTGAATCAGTTTCCACAAAAATCTGAAAATTTTCAACACTAATAATCATAAATGTTTCTCGAGCATCAAATCCTCATATTAGAGTGATTTGTGAAGGATCATGTGACACTGAAGACTGGAGTAATGATGCTGAACATTCAGCTTTCATCACAGGAATAAATTACACTTTACTATATATTCACATAGAAAACAGCTGATTTACATTATAATAATATTTCACTGTTTTACTGTATTTGATCAGATAGATGCAGCTTTAGTGAGCAGAAGAGACTTAAAGCAAGCAGAAGAAATAAAGCATGAGAAATAAGAGACTGCATCTTTAAGATCAACATGAAAACGCTTTTGCATCCAATTTTTCTTCTGAATTCTGATGCACTGACAAATAAAACACGACATTCAATTAGAAAAATAATAATGCAGACTGGGATGCGACTTTATCCATGTGCAATAGATGCTGTGAAGTGTCTCGACTGGATGACGCCCGCAGAAAAGTTAGTTTCAGATTAGTGTTTTCTTTGGCATGACATGCACTGATGAATCATAAGATCAGAATGGGGTCAATATTGATTTTCAAATCTGCATGTGTAGGAAAAAGCTCAGAGTATTAAATATAAACCCAAAATACTGACCTTTCGATGGGCTCTTCTTCAAAACAGTCGGACTCAACTCCTTGGTGAAGTGAAAACCAGTACAGCTCTCTTGTGTTGCAAGGCGCCAACCTATGACCTCTGACCTCTTTGGCCCCAGTTGTGAATGTGTAATGAGGTTCTGTTGAAATAGAGGCAGCTTCTTTTTACTCTCTTTGGTTTGTGATTGTTTGAATCATGTCAGTGTTGAATTATGATAATGCTTAACTGGAAGAAAAAAAAAATGCTGATTTCTGGTCAAACATCTTTTTTTATTTGAGCATATGCATGCATAAAATAATGACCATGTCAATAATGGCAAGGAATAACCCAAAACCACAAGGATACATTTTAATTAGAAAAATAAAATAAAAATTGTTATAATATTAATATTTGTTTCCTCTTAAAACATTTTATTACTCTACAAATATTTTTAGTAATATCAGGTCCTTAAATAAAATCATAAAGATATTTAATCTCCTAAAGTCACAATGCTACAACATGTGCAATATTAAGCAAGTCATTAACAATGACAACACAAATATTAGAACGAACAAACAATCACATTACATCCATCATCATAGTGTCATAACACTTAGCCACGGGTAAATCCATCATTCTCTTGAACGCTTAAACACTATAAATCACCAGATCAATCATATTCCAGCTGTCCAGCTCAGAAGACTTGCTTATTTTTTTTCCCATAAAATGCAAAACCATGCATGAGTAAAACCCTCAAACCAAGACAGTAAAATAATGTGATTATTGCATCATTAATAGCAGCATGTCCCAACATTACACCGCCACTAGATGGAGCCAGACACCCATCAACATGGCATAACAAAAGTCCTTAATTCTGTTAACCAAGTGCTAATTACTCACCCATTAACATGTATTAAATACATAAACATTAGATGCACATTATAAGCATGCAAATCAGGGTTGCGCAGAAAAGATCGGTGGACTGTTCAGTCTCTGGTGGATGTTGACAGAGATGATGTTTCTGAACTTACAGACTCGCGGCTGGATTTGCCCAGACTGAAGCGCAGACGCAGGGATTTCCTCACAGGCTCTTTCTTCACGGCTCTGGGAGAGAAACAGCCGGCCTTCCCCGATTCAGCTCTGAACACAACAAGAGGACCAATCACAGTGAGAATTACACACACTTTACTTCACTACTCTCATTTCATTGCTTAGAATAAACTATTTAATACGATGCATTTATATTTTGCTCATTGCGCCCTCTTGTGGCCTCAGGAGATACTGAGGTAAGATTTAAACAAATAAATAAAACAAAATTGATACTTATTCATTAAGGATGCATTAAATGTATCAAAAGTGACAGTAAAGACATTTATAATGTTACAAAAGATTCTATTTCAAATAAACACTATTCTTTTGAACTTTCTATTCATCAAAGAATCCTGAAAAATAAAATGTATCAGTTTTCACTGAAATATGAAGCTGTTTTCAACACTGATAATAATCATAAATGTTTCTTGATCATCAGATCATCATATTAGAGTGATTTCTGAAGGATCATGTGTAGGGTTGGGCATCGAGAACCGGTTCCAACTGGGAACCGTTTAAAAAATAACGATACCATTGGAATCGTTTCGAAAATTTGTTTTCGATTCCGATCATCGGTTCCAAACGCGCACGTTTGAATTTCCGGAAGTGCTTGCCGCGCCCGCTTGTTCTGTTGCAGCAATGGAGCACGTTAAGCGGTGCTCAATAGTGTGGCTTTATTTCACCTTAAAAAAGCCTGGGTCGGCAGAGTGCAACACAGGTGACAAACGTATTTCTTGCACGGGCGGGTGCACTACAAATATGACTAAACACCTACGCCTGCATGGTGTACAAAATTAAGTGTAGCGTTTTTGACATGCTGCGCGGTCCACTGTCTCGTCCTCCTCGGGCAACCCTGCGCGACCAACGTTAGTAACGTTGCCAGGAGTGCAAAATAATTCATCTGTAATGTTTGTTATTTTGAATAGAAATCATCACTCATAAAGCAGTCATTCACGTCTTCTCCGGTTTATTTGTGTTCACATACAGTATCCACCAGGGCTCTTAATCCAATGGTGCGCATATTTGGAGAAATAATGATTTATCATCACATGTTTGTAAAATATTTCGTCATACAGAATAACATTACTATTCATTTCCCACTGCATTATGCGATCTGAAGAGCTCAAACAGCGAACACATCGAGCTCTGTCTCTGCTCTTCCTGATTCGCGTCAGTTTATGATATCAGCGCTCTCTCATTCGCTGTACAGCTGTTAATCATCTCACGTAGACCAATGCGATTTGAGGTATTTTCATATGAATAGAGAATATTTATAGTAAACTTGCTAAGCAAGGTAGCTATTAGCTGCATATAAAATGCTAAATATAAAATATTTCAACATCTTTTTTTGACTTAAAACTATTTTAAACCACGACCGGAATATGGTGTTTTAAAGTGAGCTTTTATACATTGAGTTAGTTTATACATGTCCAGAGAGTCCAGACCAGGTTGCAAGTTCTGCATATATAAATCTGTTTTTTGGTCTGGTGCAGAGGCATTCCTAATTTTCTCCCACATGGGCTGCAGCTCCCAAAATTAAAACTAAATCAAAATAAAATTTTCCTCTGTGAAATGAGCCTGTGACAGGTTTTGACTCCACCCCTCAAAGAATCGGAATCGAGAATCGAAAAGAACCGAAATCGAAATGAAGAATCGGAATCGGAATCAGAATCGTTCAAATCAAAACGATGCCCAACCCTAATCATGTGACACTGAAGACTGGAGTAATGATGCTGAAAATTCAGCTTTGATCACAGGAATAAATTACACTTTACTGTATATTCACATAGAAAACAGATGATTTACATTACAATAATATTTCACAATTTGTAATGCATTTTTTTAATCGTTAAATGGTCGTTCTGAATGTCTGCAGATCAAATATACAGCTCATTAATGAAGCACACCAGTGTACAGGCGAGCAGATGAGTGGTTCAATGAAGCGTTTTCTTTATAACGGTTATCTATGGGAAAATGCTTTACAAGATCAATAAGGTGCATGTTTAATTTAGTCTTTAAATATCACTGTCTACTACATTAATACTGGCTGGAAACAATGACTGGAGGAAAGCCTGGTTTTGCCCCCCAGGAGTGACGTCACATGACAACACACACTTTTGCCTGCAGTGCTCATGGGACCGTACTTTAATAGTTAGTGATAATAATCCAGTGTCTGTACAGAAACTGTAAAAAGAAATTCCAGGACTTCAAGCTCTACTTTTTTGCTTTTCAAGGACTACAATCAAAGATCTCACTTATCAAACCATGTCTTTAAGATTTAAGGATTTTTTTACAGATATAAGGCATCCATAATACAACTTATAACGTATTTAATAATATATATATATTGATACAAAGTTTATAATGGCAATTATTGTTGAATAAATAATATTTTATATTATAGTTTTGGCGTATCGAGAAAAGGTCTGATGGGAGTGTTCATTTTGCGTGAAAAGATTGTATTTGTGTTTATATTTCAAATGTGTGACCCTGGATCACGTCACCAGTCTCGAGTCGCACGGGTTTATTTGTGGCAATATCCAACAATACATTATAGGGGTCAAAATTATAGATTTTCTTTTATGCCAAAAATCATGAGGATATTCAGTAAAGATCATGTTCCATGAAGATATTTAGTAAATATCCTACCGTAAATATATAAAACATGTATTTCTGTGAGTGAATGCAGCACAATCGCCAACATAAATGAACAACTTTAAAGGAGATTTTCTCAATGTTTCGATTTTTTTGCTCCCTCAGATTCCAGATTTACAATAGTTGTATCTCAGACAAATATTGTCCTATCCTAACAAACCACACATCAATGGAAAGCTTATTTATTCAGCTTTTATGTGATGTATAAATCTCAAATTCAAAGAATTGACCCATGTGACTGGTTTTGTGGTCCAGGGTCACATATATTGTATTTAAATAAGTCAAGCACTTTAAGTACCTCTTCAGAAATATGGCTGTTTTCAAGGGTTTTCCAGGACTTTTCTAGGAAGTCAAATTCAAGTACTTTAAGCAGCTTGTACGAACCCTGATAATCCCTAGAAAGATGAGTGTTGTACCTGTTGACACTGCGGTCTCTGCGTCGCCGGCTCTTCCTCCGGGCAGAACTGCAGGACAGACGAGAGTTTCTGCCCACAGACGACAGTAGACCACTGCGAGACGAGTCCAGAGCCCCCGCCGCACTGTGCGCTGAGAGAACAACACAGATAAATGAGGAAGCAATGAGGTACGAGAGGCTGTGCTGTAGTGAACAAGTCCCGGCTGAAGGGCGTTGTTAGGCACGACTGATTCCCGATACAGCACTAGCCTCTCGAGCACATTATTGCTTTTATAAAACGGTTACCAAACAATACAAATATTAAAGCCGAAAAATCTGCATCTATGCAACTTTCATGAAGTAACATCACTAAAAGCCGTCCTTCCGCTGGAGAAAATAGTCCCTGGCCGTAAACAGCAACAGAAGTTACAGACATTATTTCACCAGTAGATGGCGGCGAAGACTGTGTTTATGAGTGACTTTTACACTGAAAGGACTGAAACTTGTGAACACGGAGAAGCAAGATGCAAGTGGCAGCGTGTTAATATTCGAAATTCGTATTTGTATTTGACAGCCCTAATGTGGCGTGAAGCTCACCTGATCCAGGTGTAGACGATCCTCCAAACAGAGCGCTCGGGAACAGCTCCAGGCCGAGGTTCTTCTTGATGGACCTGCGTTTCTTGTTGGAGAAGCCATGAGTGTGTGCCGAGTCCAGCGGAAGCTTGCGCTTGGAGTTTGGAGTTATGATGACGGGAGTGGCCATGGAGAAACCTGAAGGAAAAAGACTTGAATTCACTCAAAAGCACTCGAGTTCCTGAAGGAGATTCCTGTTATTCTTCCATTCGTGCTCAGGCTAGAGATTCAATACAAGGAAATTAAGCTAGAGCCAAAAGTGTCAGATTGACAAGCAAAGATGTGCGCAAGCGACTGAGAATAGAGCAGAAATCATTTAACCCTTGTGTGACCTTATGGACATTTTAGGTTTTTTTTTATCATTTTGCCCGTGTTAATGCCAACTGCATACATTTAGGCACAGGTGTGTATTTTTATTGGAATTTTACTATTTCACCCAAATTTCCTTAAAAAAAAAAAAAAAAAACTCAGGAACCTTTTGGACAAAAATGTCCCCATTGAAACTTTTTGAATTTGAATTGAATTTTTTAATCCCAGGGCCATTTAACTATAAAATGATGCAATCTTTGTTAATAGGTTTTCATTCTTAACATTTTAATTTGTACTATTTTTTTTTTTTTTTACCAGATGGCGCCTGATTTTCTAGCAGTTTCAGAGTTCAACATGTCTCATAAAATATATATTTTATATAAAATTGTTAATAAATTTAACTTTTTAAACTTTGCCACGGGGTCTTCTTTAAAAATGAGACCAAACTTAAAGTCTGTGCTCCTAAGCTTCAGTTTTTAGTTTTTATTGACACACAAGGGTTAGCCAAAAGTAGAGGGAACATATTCTCACAAGTGCCAAAAGACAAACATTATGCTGTATATCATCCATGCCGTGCCATAATCCAAACAGGAACATCTACATGAAAGTGTGCACACATAAAGCCATCTCAAACTCAATGAAGAAGCACGTGCTCATTACATGTACGAAGTGAAGATGAGAAACCCCCAAGCGGATCTGATGAGGACGTTTACCCACCTGCTCCATCAGACTGAGGGGTATTTGTTGGCGTTCTACTACTTTTAAACCTATTCAGAGCTCCATTAACCACATCTGGAATACAAAACAAACCCACTCAACTAAAAAAAACTTGGATCATATGCCTTCAAATCATTATTACAGGGTTCGTACAGAAACTGTGAAGTGAAATTCCAGGACTTTCAAGGACTTTAAGCACTACTTTTTTAGTTTTCAAGGACAACAATCACAGATCTCACTTATTAAACAATATCTTTATTATGTTTCAAATTATAAAAAAGGTAAATATCTAAATAAAAATACAACAAAATGGTACAAATAAAGTACAGCACATGCAATGGCTGTGGAAACTAACCATTCAAACTGATTTTTTCTCAGTTAAATATAATAAACCTGAAAAATTAAAGCTGTATCATACACTTGACTAATTATGAGCAATATCACGCTAAATGTCTCTATATCAATATCAGATGGGTTTAAAAAGATTGCTTTATCAGTAAAATTAAACACTATTAAGCACTTTTTCAGAAATATAGCTGTTTCAAGGGTTTTCCAAAACTTAAATGTCAAAAAGTAAAATTCAAGCACTTTAAGCGAAAACTACTTGTACGAACCCTGTTATTAGCCGTATCCACTTCCCTTCAAAGCAGTCATGTGATGAAACTGATGGAATGAGCCTTTAGACACGTTTCTTACCTCCTAAACTGCGTCTGTTGCTTTTCTTCAGGTCTGAGTGAGCGCTACTCTCCTCGAGAGACACCGACGCTGGAGAGAACACAACAGCATCACAGCCCAGCATGGCTGGAACCTTCTCCATCAGGAACTGAGGAACCGCGCCTGTGAACAACAACAGGGTTAGCATCACTGTTCTCCCACACGTTGCTTTTCACTGGATTAACTGAATACATATTAAATATATCAAAGCTTTAATTCCATTTCATTACATCAGGGTTTCCTAAACTGGAATTGGTGTCAGTAACGCTCTGTTTAGTTCCTGTCTCTATGAAGCCCCTCCTTCTGAAAAGCACACTGTGCTCTGATTGGTCGGCTGGAGCAGTGTGTTGTGATTGGTCGAGCGCTTCGAGTGTGTTTGGGAAATGTCCCGCCCCTTTCCATAACCGCCAGTTTAACACACTACTAACTAATTCAACCAGGCCCCGCCCCTTTATTCTGCATATTAATTATTATAATGAGGAATATTGTGACGTGTTCGTTCCCGGAAGAAACTCAAGACTACAGTGGAGGCGTTTCAGGAGTTCAGAAACACTGATATAGAGAAGAACTGGAGCTTCTTCATGATCAAACAACAACATTACACACTAAACACAGATGAAGATGGAAAATAAAATTCAAGTAAATAAGTATATTTTATATAAATGTGTCCAGCAGACTAAACAAAAAAGTTTAAGAACCCCTGATTGACATGACTGAGTGAGTGAGTATATTAGGTATGGATTAATACTATGTAATTGTAATGAAGTGTATAAGTGAAGGCGTGCACATACCCAGGTGTTGAGCGTTATCGATGAGACACTGCAGAGCCGCCGCCTGATGCTTGAGCCTCTTCTCCGTGTTGCTGCTCATCTTTTCTCCTCCGTCACCACAGTGGAAGAGATTCGGGGCAAAGATGACCGAGAGATTACTGCTGTCCATCTTATTCTCAGCACATCTGAAATGAAGGAGCAACACACACACACACACACTTTACATGCATGTAAACACAAAAGGACTTCTGAAAAGAACTTGCCATTCAGAAGGAAGTCATTGATTAGTACTGGTGGAACGGATCACAAAATTCATGGTTCGGATCATTTACGGTTTGAGCCACGGAACGGATATTTTTTCTTTTGGATCAGCGTAACTGATAATGTACAAACCTTATTACAAACAAGTGAACAGTCAGTAATAAAATAAGAACAAATACACAAATTACAAGCAGAGATGATTACTAAATAAAGTTACAAAGTCAAACACAAGTATTCAAGTACAGAAATAAATAATTAAGCCTAAATGTAAAATTCACTGTATAAATTAAATATAGTTTCATCTTTGTTAAAGCTGTATTTAGCTGTTTTATTAACATATAAACCGAAGGAATATTAGGCTGCTGTCACTTTAAGACCGAATAAACTGACAAGCATCCCGTTTCTTCCTCAACGGTTCACTAATGACAAGAACGTTTGCCGAGACGGGTCATTTTTTCTGCATTTAAAATTGTTTGAATGTGTAAATTGGCAAGACAAAACACGCCCAAATTCTAAACTTTCACTCTATGATGGTTAAATTTAGCAGTTAATCCGCGAATCACACGCGTGCCGAATCACGATAAACCGCGACCCTATTAATTAACATAACAAGAGATTCAAGACGAACGCCGTACCGCTGAGAGACGGTCTTCAGGAAGCTGAAGAAGTAGCGTAGTGTGTTTAGATTCCTGTCGGGCAGCACACAGGACAGCAGGACCGTGGCCGAGGTCCTCTCCTCCTCCGAGGGCAGCTCCTGGGCCTTCAGGAACCCGCTGTGCAGGTCTGCGGTCAGAACCGGCTCGGGAAGCTCCCGGAAGAACTGCTTGAGGAGGCCAGCGATGTCCAGCGGGAGAGCCGTGGGAAGACCGTCCTCGCCCTGGTCCAGCTTGGCCTGCGGGGTCACAGGACAACACACCCGCTGTGTGAGAACCCCATCATCAGTGTCTGGAGTGAAGTACAGTAAAGGTCAGTCACTCACCCGGAGGCTCTTGACCCGCACAACAGATCCGGACTTTCTGAACAGGCCCTCCGTGTCCAGATGATCCATGAGACACGTACAAGCGTCGACTATAAAGCTGAGAGACAGCGAGACACATGAACTCGACATACACATACAGGGCAAAAACACACCTCATAATAATAAAACAATTATAAAATATAAATATAGTGAAATATAGGGCAAAAAATATATATAATTAAATAAAAATAATAATAAAATATAGGGCAAATAAAACAAAATACATAAATAAAAGGAAATATAAAGCAAAAACCTTTAAATTATTAAATATACAATAACAATGAAATGGATCGAAATAAAAAATAAAAATGTAAATAAAATAATGAAATATAGGGCAAATAAATAAAATATATTTTACTATCATTTTATAGGGAAATATAGGGCAAATATAAAAATAAACAAAGCAATAAAATAATACTAAAATGTAGGGAAACGGCAGTTTTTTTTAATAATAATAATAAATGTAAAATAATAATAGAATATGGTGAAATAGGTCAAATAATTAACATTTTAATATAATTTAATAGAGAAATATTTGTCAAATAAATAAAAATGTACAATAATAAAAATAAAACTACAAAATAGGGCAAAACAAAATAATAATTAAAAATAATAATAAAATATAGTGAAATATAGGGCAAATAAATAAAAAGTAATAAAATATATGGGCAAATAGATCAAATATTTGTTAATTTTTTATAAAAATAAATTTTACTATTATTTTACAGGGAAATATATGTATATATCTATAAAATATATTTATAGGGCAAATAAATAAGATAATAATATTCAATAAATTCAATAAAAAAATAAAGTAAATGTCCAAAGAATCAGGCAACATTTAGATGAAATGTTTAATGTTCATTTAGATAAAATTATTAATTATTTTATTAGGCATATTTAGCTTATTTCATGTTTCCTTTTACTACATGGTCCACTGCCTAACCACATTCCACACACAGTCTTACCGCAGTAAAATCCCTGTATTACCGTACTGTATTTGAGCAACCCACGGCTGAACTGAAGACACCTTCACCTTGAAGATCAATCATGCATGTCTAATTTAAAGCCATTCACACCAAGAGATCGCAGTGGGTGCGGTGTGCAGATCGCTTGCCTCAAAAGACATTACAAGTATGTGATAAATGGTGCCGTTGAGAGTTGAGACCTGCTCTTACGGGCATCGAGTGACAGAAACCCCTAATCTCATAAATGGTCTATCACACAGCCCTCAGCATTAAGCTCTTACAAACATTACAAAGCATCTGTGTGCAAGCCAGTAAATGTTAGTCTCTCTCGGTCTCACCAGGGTACGTCTCCGTAGTCCAACACATGACAGTGTGGCAAACCTTCGAGCGCCACGCCAAACACCCTCACCTAGAAACACAAGGAGGATCTGTTCAGGTGATGGAGTACATGAACAAGTGAAGCTCTGTGTGTTTGAAAATCAGCAGCACTTCCCCTTCATTTACAGCTGGCATGAAGAGAGGTCCACAAATGACTCTCACGAGGCCAGAGTCAAACGCATTAGAGTCCAGTGACTTATGGAGTTAATCACATTTCTTTCTACGATTTTACAGCCAAATGTGATAGAAATATCTTATGAAATGGGTATTTTCAACATGAAATGTACAGAGAAATGCAGACTAAGGATGCTGAGGTCAAAGGCCATATAGACATGGTGCATTTGAGAAAGCCAATTCATTTATTTATTTTTCAAATGCAACCCATCACAAACAAGCCATACACACACACACACACACACAAACCTGCATAGAATAGGTTTTGCACTGTAAATGTGTTACTGCAACAATACACTAATGAACTAGGTGATTTTTGTTTTATCTTGGAAACACATGTTTGTGTTTAAAGTTATAGTTCACACCAAAAAAATTACTATTTTGTCTTTACTTTACATTGCCATACAGTTGATGGCACCCACTGACTTCCATTATAGGAAGAAAAACACCATGCAAGTCAATGGGTGACGTCAAATGTCTAGTTAAAAATATTCTTTAAAATATCTTATTTTGTGTTCAACAGAAGAAAGAAACTCATACAGGTTTGGAACAACTTGAGTGCGAGTAAATTATGAAAGAATTTTTTTTTTTTTTTTGGATGAACTGTCCCTTTAAGATGTGTAGATTCATCTCTTTATTACCACGTGAACAGGAAGTTGATCAACCAGTTGGTGAGTTTATAGATTCTCTGAACCAGATAGAAAAACATTAAACAAACCAATTTCAACTACTGAATATTGACCATTAATAATAACAATAAATACACAAGTCTGGTTGCAGAGCATTTCAATAATTCTCCAATAAAATATTGTTTTTATTCCTGGTTATCAAAAGTATAGCATTTCGTGAATCACATTCCTGTAAGAAAACTGTTTGTCTAGCGTTTCTATAATGAAATCAGAGGTTTTATAAACTCACCGTGTTCGTCGATGTCTGCTTGTTTCTGTTTTTATTCCAGTTCTTAATTTTGATCCCATAAACGGACCGAAGATGCTGAACGACTGCCAGACGAACCACATTTCTCTCCAAAACCTTCATAATGACGTCTAAAACCCGTTAAAACGACTCGAAATATGAGGAAAATAGACTAAAATGCTGCTTTACGGTTAAAAACAAGCAAAATGACCGTTATGGATGTGATGAACACACAAACAAACTGATGGTTAGTTTACTTTTCCTCGACACATTTCGATAAAAACAACCGATCAAAGTCACCAAACGCATCTCATATTTCGTCTCCAGGATGTGCTGCGCGTAAACATCATTTTATAAAATAAAATAACGAGCCTTTAAAAGTCTAAATGTCGCCATATAAATCGAGTGTTTGTTTCTGTGTGTCCGCTTTATTTCCCGTCTTCACAACGGCAGCGCGGAAAGAGACGTTCAAATTTCGCCCTGCCTACGTCACTCAGGCGTTTCCTGCACTCTGATTGGGTTGCGAGTAGTCACGTGTCGGTTCCTTCTCAGATGACCCCGCCCCCATGCAGCGTGACACGCGTGATTGATGGCGCAGCAGATGTTAATGTTAAAGCGACAGTGCAACATAATATCACACACATTTCCTGAACAACAGCGCCAGTGCTGAAAGCTTGTATTAGTGAGAGATAATTGTCCATATCAGTGCATATTTTGATTGAGATTAAAAATAGTGGTTATTTTTGCAAACTTTGCAGATCTATTTTATAGTGCTAGGCAACGATTAATCGCATCGCGTCCAAAATGAAAGTTTGTGTTTACATAATATATGTGTGTGTACTGTGTATAATTATTGTGTGTATATATAAATACACACATATGCATATATATATTTAAGACATATTTGCATGTATATAGTGTAATACATATATAAATATTAATATTGTATATATAAATAACACATTTTTCTTAAATATATACATGCATGTGTGTGTACTTATATATATACAAAATCTATTCATATATACACAGTACACACACATATGTAAACACAAACTTTTATTTTGGATGATTAATCGAGAGTAATCGTTGCCCAGCAATACTATATTACCATAATGCTATTTTTGTTTTGCATTATTGAAGTCATGCAGTGCATTATATATATTTTTAGTTTAGGAAACATACTTTGATATTCTTTTAATAACCTAGTTTTGCATTATAAATGTCATGCAGTGCATTATATATATTTTAGTTTAGGAAACATACTGTGATATTCTTAGTTTTGCATTATTGAAGTCATGCAGTGCATTATAGTGTATATATTTTTAGTTTAGGAAATACACTGTGATATTCTTTTAAGAACTTATGTAAATATGGTGGTGCATGTAATTATTATCATGTATAGTAGCCATGATTCTTTTACCACTTTGCATCATTTCTCAAATGCATTGCAATCGTGCAAAAACAGGGCAGTGATCACTCAAGACGCTGTTGTCTGTTATCAGTTATCTGTTTTTATTACAACATTACATGTATATACAGTAAAAGAGACAGTACAAATGTACGGCTGAGACTGAGAGATTGTTGTTGGTTTAGAAGCACTTCCTGTGGACGATGGAAGGACCGGCCTCGTCGTACTCCTGCTTGGTGATCCACATCTGCTGGAAGGTGGACAGGGAAGCCAGGATGGAGCCACCGATCCAGACAGAGTACTTACGCTCAGGAGGAGCAATGATCTGGAGAGAGAGAGAGAGAGATGGGGTTAAACTCTGAGCAACCACTGCATGTAGACTATACCTTTCTATATACTTCAAAAGCATTTCCCTCGGGACGTTTTAACCCGAAACTCATTTTGGAAAATTTGAGTGTTTATCAGAGGGGTCCAAGACCCGGACTTTTGTCACACTTGAACCACGAATAACCATGTTTTGTGGTTGAAATTTTAAAAAGTAACAAATCCTTCCCTTTAGGAATGAATGGAATGTGAGGAATGCTTCAGTACACATAGAAAAACATACAAATGCTCAAAATTCAGACTAAAAATGATAAAACTTTACCAAAAAAAATATTTATAGTGTCTACATGTGTATCTGAATGCATAAAGATGGAGAGGAACAGCTCATATAGAGCTATAAGGCCATCTAGAGTCATGAAATATCGTGTTATATTATTATTTTTCCACAAGAGGTCGACAAAGACCCAATGTAAGATATTTAGAGCTGAAGTAAAAGTTATGCATGAAATTGAGTTATTTTGAATTTAAGTTGAAAGAATGCTTAAATTACTATTTATTTATTGATCAAATATAGTAATTTAAAGGTAAAAAAAAAAAGTGTGTTAAAAAATATGATCAAAATGAAATCAAATAAGCTTTCTGGACAAAAGAAAAAGAAAAAGTATAATTTTAGGGCTTCGGGTCATGTTCACCCGTGAGGGAAAGATGAGTTACAAAGTGCGAGGAAAGGATGAAGGTTAAACTTTCGTTAATGCATTAAATGTGTGTGTGTGTGTGTGTGTGTGTCACCTTGATCTTCATGGTGCTGGGAGCCAGAGCAGTGATCTCCTTCTGCATGCGGTCAGCAATACCAGGGTACATGGTGGTACCACCGGACAACACGTTGTTGGCGTACAGATCCTTACGGATGTCAATGTCGCACTTCATGATGCTGTTGTAAGCGGTCTCATGGATGCCAGCAGACTCCATACCTGAGGAGAGCGAGAGAGAGAGAGGTGAGTGTCAACCCATCACAGGTGAGCACACCTGAGGAGCAGCGGGGGGAGACGCACCGATGAAGGAGGGCTGGAAGAGGGTCTCGGGGCACCTGAAGCGCTCGTTACCGATGGTGATCACCTGACCGTCGGGCAACTCGTAGCTCTTCTCCAGGGAGGAAGAGGAGGCTGCGGTCGCCATCTCGTTCTCGAAGTCCAGAGCCACATAGCAGAGCTTCTCCTTGATGTCGCGCACGATCTCACGCTCAGCTGTGGAGAGGCATTGAGGAGTGTGTTACTCCGCGGCTTGCGCACCTGATGCACACCTGTGCTGCTGCGAGTAGCGCTACTCACCGGTTGTAACGAAAGAGTAGCCTCTCTCTGTCAGGATCTTCATGAGATAGTCAGTCAGATCGCGACCGGCCAGATCCAGACGCATGATGGCGTGGGGAAGCGCGTAACCCTCATATACGGGCACGTTGTGGGTCACACCGTCACCAGCGTCCAGCACGATACCTGCAGACACGTGATCAGACAGGTCAGTCACACACACACACTGACACAGCAGTGTCTAACAGTCTAGCAGTCAAACGGTGTCTGGTTTTTAAAAAACGTCGTTCATGGATTCTGAAATGTTTCAGTTGGACGTTCTTCTAACTTTTTTAAATGTTGCTACTTTTTCAGAACGTCCGGAGAACATTTGAAAGTAACGTTCCCAGTGTTTGAGGAATGATACAATGTAACGTTTTTACGTGAACGTTGACAAAACGTTCTAGAACATATTTAATAACATGAATAACATTAACATTAATGAATAACACAGGCCTAGTCAAAAAATAATGAATGCTAAGAAATGTGTACATGATTCCAATTTGAAATCTTTTTAATCATAATTTGTAAACGATCCTAATGGAAATCGGGGTTATTATTGTTAACTTAAACCATTTAAAAAACTTGATGTTGTTACTTGAAATATATATATATAAAGTACTAAACTAACTAAAACTATATAGACATTCTAAAAATATGACAAAACGCACAACAAAGTGGCTAAATCAACCATAAATGAAACTGCAATAGTATGTCAATAAGTTTCTGCAAGAATAACAAAAGAGAATGGGATTTTATCTCTTAGTCCAGTGCGAAACAATCCAATCGGATTTAAGAATCAAATCAGATCCTACTGGATTTTTTTTTAACAGCACATTTTGATGTGAAATGTGAAAAAAGGTACACAAGCCGTCACAGGGGTGACATCCTTTCGAAACATACTATAATATGCACAATTTAGGTATTAATATCTGCTTTTTTGTTAATAATATGCACCTTTAAGATGCTAATATGCACCTTTTAGGGGTAAAAATGCTACATAGATTAACCTTTTGAAAGGTTACCATCCCAATAAAAGCTTTTGTACCTTATTCCCCGAGTGTATAATACTGATTTGACTCATTGTGTGTGTTGTCTAGGAGTGTGTGAAGAGTGTTAGTGACTGACCAGTGGTACGGCCGGAAGCGTACAGGGACAGCACAGCCTGGATGGCCACATACATGGCGGGAACGTTGAAGGTCTCAAACATGATCTGCGAGAGGAGAGACTCAGTGTTATGAACCCTGTGAGGGAGTGTGTGTGTGTGTGTGTGTGTGTGGATCTCATCAGTACCTGGGTCATCTTCTCCCTGTTGGCCTTGGGGTTGAGTGGGGCCTCAGTGAGCAGGGTTGGGTGCTCCTCAGGGGCCACACGCAGCTCATTGTAGAAGGTGTGATGCCAGATCTTCTCCATGTCGTCCCAGTTAGTGATGATGCCGTGCTCGATGGGATACTTCAGGGTCAGGATACCTCTCTTGCTCTGAGCCTCATCACCGACGTAGCTGTCCTTCTGACCCATGCCGACCATCACACCCTGAGCGAGAGAGTTCAGAGGTTTAGTGAGTCTGTCACACACACACACACACACACGTGCACTGGTCCGTTTTCAGAGCGATTCGGCTTTTCATAACTGCGGTCACAGTGCATAATGAATGCATTAAAATACTTGTATAATGCGTTATACATGTGTTAACATGCGTTTTCAAATTCTCAGAACTAGACTAGCGGAAAGAAAACACGTGTTTATTTTATTGCACTTGATCTATTAGTGTGAGTTTGAGTCACAAATCTCCAGACTTTACAGTTTTATTCATATTTATATCCTGAAGGGTTGTTCATATGTCATTTGCCGGATTACACAAGATTTTACGCCTAAATAACATGGTGAAAATGATTAGTTTCCGGCTGATTTGTGGAGTGATAAGAGGAATCCATAATCCTAGTCAAATAAGAAATTGTGAATTTATTCAAATTGGTATATATGAGAGAGTGCATTTCACAATGTATATTTAATTAGGCAATGCATTTGAAAATGCATATGAACACTTTAATGTATAATGCATTATAAAAGTATTTTAATGCATTGATTATGCCTTGTAATGCATCTTATAATACAATGTAACCGCAGTTATAATACATTATAGTAGAAAGTATAAAGCATTAAAACGCGTCAAACAACCAATTTCAGATGTAATAAGGAATCAGTGAATATTATAATGCATTTTAACTTTATTTATGAAACTATGCAATGCATTTTGATGCACATTATGACTACCTTTATAATGTATTATAGATAAAGGCTTTAAGTAAAGTGTTACCCGGATATTTAATTATGCTTTTGATTAACACTTATATTGTATAATGCATTAATTATGCCTTGTAATGCATCTTATAATGCATTGTATGGTCTCATGAAAAATTGTAACCGCAGTTAATATAGAAAGTGTAATGCATTAAAAAAAACGCGATATAGCAAAGAATCTGAATATTATAATGAATTTTAACTTTATTTATGAAAATATGTATTATGATGCACATTATGACTACCTTCATAATGTATTATAGATAAATGCTTTAAGTAAAGCTGCATTAATTTAAATAAAAAAAATTTAAATAAAAAAAAACGTGTTGCAATTCTTAAGGTAATCAGTCAGCCGGTGTGATGTAATGATGCCAGTGTTGTCGTATGGATTAATGAGAGTGTTTTCTGTGTTATTGTCGTTGTGAAGAAGTGTTGCACCTGGTGACGGGGTCTTCCAACGATGGAGGGGAACACAGCACGGGGAGCGTCATCTCCGGCAAACCCGGCCTTGACCAAGCCAGAGCCGTTGTCGCACACAAGGGCGGTAGTTTCCTCGTCGTCGCACATGGTTGGATTTCTGGGTGGTCTGAGAAAGAAGCATCACACAGTCAGACACCAAACACACACACACATGCACACACTGATCTAAACACGTGCTTCTTCTGTCCTGCCCGTGAAGGGTTACTGAAATCAAATCTGCGGCTCAAGACTTCACTAATGCCAAAGAAAGGCCGGAGTTTAACAGCCGCTCTATTTAGGGCTCCGAGTCTTCTCACTTTCTCCAGTCGCAGCTGTCATTGCATTCTCTAGTTTCATTCATGCACTACGACGATGCTTCAGTGTTGCACGGAAAAAACACTGAAGTGCGTTATCAAATCAAACTTTAGATTATCAAGATTAAAAGATTATCCGCTCCAGCAAAAGTCGCTGTTATCCGTTCTCGTATTCTAACTAGCACTGGAAAGCGGAGTCTAGAAGATCTGAAGCATCGGATGCAGAAGTCAACGTTCGCAGGACTCACCAAGTTGTTATATCACAAGACTGATGCTTCCACTGGGACAGAGAGAGAAGGTGAGCAGGGCCTTTAAATACGAGCGGCTCCTGGGGGCCGGGGCGGGGCCTGGGGTTCACACAAGCCCAAATAAGAGCAGGCAAGAAAAAACGAAAACCAGAAAATAACCCCCTCCACCCCTGAGTCTGATCTCAGCGCGCCCTAAAATTAAGAAAGGCTTCCTTAGGGATAGCGGGCAGAGCGCCAGGCATCTACGTGTGAGAAAATGCAGATTATGTATTATAATAACAGATATTTGACATGATAATATAGTAATATATATATATACAGTAATCAACATTTGAAGTGGATCAAAACCTTTCATCAAAGTTATACATGATTTTGATGAACTTCAAATGTTGACTACTGTGTATAAATATTTATAGCCTATATTATTGATATAATATAGTTTTAATAATAGTTATTATTTGACACACAGTAGCCAACTTTTTTTCTTGCATATCTCATGCAAAGATTATTCACATAAAAAACGCTTATAATATTGTCACTCTTTAAGTGCTTTGCCCTTTTTTATTGGGTAAAATGCAGGGTTGCATGCATGGGAAATGCTTTAAACATTCACACTTTTGTTTATCCGTTTGAGAGGGATCATATTTAAATCATTGTCTCTTTTGAAGTGCTTTTCACTTTTTTGTATTGGATAAAAGCAGAGATGTTTGAAACATTCACACTGTTCTTCATCCATTTGTGAAGGAGAATGTTTAAGTAATTCCTGCATTAATACACTTCAGTGTGTGTGATGGGACCCAGCGTGAGGTTTAGCGGGCGATAGTCAGCAGTCTCTGGATATAATTGTGATTATTCAGCGTTTTACGAACACAGGCTGCCTAAAGATGTCAAGTAGGGTTTGCCGGGTCTCGTTTTAGCAACATCTTAGAGGCTCCTCGCTCTCTCCAGGATGAATACTGTATATGTCAATGGCTTCAGGCATGTGGGCTCGAACCCTAAATGTGGTTAACAGCTGAGAGTAACGCGCGCCTGGCCCTCTGCCCTCTCCTGCGCTCTGATTGGCCGAGCTGGGGTTGTAGCCGCGCTCTGATTGGCTCAGCTCTCTCCTTTTAGGGTCACAGTTCTCATCAGGTGTTGTGAGTGTGAGTGTGTGTGACGGGACGTCCCATTGGTGTGTTTCAGAGATCCCGATCCTCATTAGGAGATTCTCCCTTACTATGGCAACATGTGTAGTCGTCAAATCCTCTTCCTGATCCTGAGACGCTTTTCCAAACTCGTCGCTGTCGGTTACTCGGAACTAGACCTGAAATAGAACTGGAGTCAAACTCAGACATTCACAAAGGAATTTCATTTAACCAGGAGAATCACACTGAGATCTCTTCTTCCAAGAAGCCGGCACATAAAGATTCACACAAAAGAATCACAAAAATGACAAATACCACAATTTACACGTTCAAAATTAAATAAATAATAGCAAATCAAGAGAAACAAGAGACATTTAAAAGTGCTCCAGTTTGGAAGTGCATCGAGATTAAGAACTTTTATTTTGCAATTCATTCACAAACCGAAGGAGCATAAAAAGAAAAAGCACATATATTTATTTATTTATTTATATTACCAGATTCTGACAATATCTGTGGGACTTTTAGCCGAATATGAAAACCAGATCTAGTGCAATAACTAAGATTTAAAAATATAGGAGGATCTATCTATCTATCTATCTATCTATCTATCTATCTATCTATCTATCTATCTATCTATCAATCTATCTATCTATCTATCAAATAACTAGAATACAATACAATTAAAAATAAAACTCAAAATCTATGAATATGTGTATTTATTTGTATATTATGGGAATGCGAATGTGTAACGGTGGGTGAATTGTATCTAGAACTAAGAAATGTAAATGCAAAATTAAACATGCGGCTCTATTTCCCAGAATCCCGAGCGGTAAACGTGTGTTTGTAAGACAGCATGATTGAGGATGAGCGTCTGTTCTGGTTGTTCTTCATATTCACTGCTTGAGAGTTTGACTATTAATAGGTTTCTGCTCTGTCTGCTCACACACACACACACACACACACACACACACACACACACACACACACACACACGAGTGAAGGAGATGCAGATTCCACAGCTTTATAATGATGAACACCAACACATGTCATATAATATCACACAAACACATTCATTTACAGCCCCCCCCCCCCCCCCCCCCCCCCCCCAAAAAACAATATCTCTGAACAATTAGTTTCTTGTTCACATCAAAATTTGAATTTCTTATTGATTTAGGGAAATTGCATGTGTTTTGGCACTTGTGTGCAAAAGAGTAAAGTACAATTGTCTGCAATTTGCACAATGACTAAATGTAGAAATGTGTTAAACTGAAAATCCTCGTCATGGAAGAGCAATAATGCAAAAGATGATAATTAATAATCTTTATTTTATATAGCGCCTTTAAAGCAGCTTCTCAAGGCACTTTACATGATAAAAATACAAAGAGAAAAATAAATAATTAAAGTATGATTTGGTTAAAAACACAGATAGAAATACAATGCGTAAAAAAATGCTAAATAATTAAAACCATTAGGAAAAGGCTAACCTAAAAAAGTGAGTTTTCAGGTTGGATTTAAAAATGCTTAGATTTTGTGCATCTTTAGTTTTTCTGAATTGCTAAAACACATTTCTTGAAACCAATACTCATTTTCTCAAAACCTAAAATACAAAACCAATTTTTCAAACTAAATTCGCAAAACACTTGACTCTTCTGGCTAAATCAAACAATTGCTTCAAAACCATTTCACATGAATTCAAAATCAGATCATAGACACACCAGTCATTAATATACACACTCCAGATCATTCATTAAACACCACAGAGAAAATGGAGAACAGTGTCCAGGGCATGTAGTTACAAAAAAAAATGTTTATTGTACATAGTAAACATTTTGCAAATAAAGAAGAAAACACACAAAACTAAAGAAACTAAAACTAAATCTAAAAATGTGAAACATAAATATAATATTTTGTGAAGAGCAACGGCGCCTCTCAGCGGCAGGACGAGGAACTGCAGCGTGCGCGCTCACGTCATCAGAGCGACGCACGAGCGTGACGTGACGCTGCCACGCGACGCGACGGCTGTGATGATTACATGCCTCCACATGAGAAGTTTTATGATGTTTTCTACCTTGTTTTGATCGGAGATGGTGTTGAGGAGTGTGTGTGAGTGCTGAGCTCATCATGCAGGATGAATGAGTACTCTCTTCAACAGGAGAATGAGCTCGAGGCGCTGTCATCGATATACGGGGAGGATTTCACTGATATACGAGCGGAAGATCCATGGAAGGTATTCATTTTATATTCAAAAATGACATGAATGTGTCTTAAAGAGCTCATGTTCAGTTCATGGTTCTTTTAAGTCCACAACCAGTCATAATATAGTTGTTCATTTCACTTTCTACGTCCTTGCCCAATTGCAGTGCTTAAGTTTGAAAATGTGGGCGTGTCATATGGTAATTAGCTCAATGTTGTGATATGCATCGTGTGTTATGTTACAGTAACATGTAATTAATTAACTGAAACCATGAAACTTATACAGCTTATCAGAAGTTTAACAAAAAAATAATATTTAAAACCCTATGAAATTCGTCAAGTTAAGTTAAACCAGACTTTTATTTTGTCGGGTTGTCAACTTTTTATTTATTAACAAATTCTGTGTTTTTAATTTTATTAATTTTTAATACTACTTCTAGAGGAACATTCTACTGTACAATAATATTTTAATTCTGTCACAATTTCTTTGTCAAACCAGACTTTTATTTTGGCGAGTTGTCAACTTTTATTTAATAACAAATTCTGTTTATATATATATATATATATATACACACATACATTTTAAAACTGCTTTTAGAGGAACATTCTACCGTACAATAATATTTTAATTTTTTTATATTTTCCAGATTTTATTTTATTTTATTTTATACTAAATTATTAATAATAATTTCTGGATTCAATTTTAATCGCTAAATTAAGTTTCAATATTTATAAAGCAATTTCTTTTTTTAATAATAGGGCCATATGGAATGCTTTCTTTTTTTCAGAAATTTTATGTTTGAATTTTTCTCGGTTTATGATTTAATACAAATTTATTATCAAAATTGGTGGTGATCAAACGAAGGCAGAACATTTTTGATATTATTCTAAGTTTTAATAATTTAATAATTATTTTGGAGGAGCATTCTACTGTACAATAGTATTATAATTCTGTCACAATTTCTTCAAGTTAAACCAGACTTTTATTTTGCCGGGTTGTCATAGCTTGTCACTTGTTTATCCGAGCCGCTCTGCGAAACCCCCGGCGTGTGGCGTGCAGGAAGTGACACGTGTGTGCTGCTGATGTCATCTGCAGGTCAGACGTCCCCCTGAGGTGTTCCTGAAGCTGCGGCCGAAGGGTCTCGGCACTCGGTTCGTCTCGGTGGATCTGCAGGTCAAGTGTCCTGAGACGTATCCTGATGTGTGAGTGTCACTTTAAACACACATTCGCATGGTCACATGACATGCATGGTCACATGACACGCAGCTCAGCAAATAAAACAAAGCATGTTTTTTTTAGCAAGTGGTTTATTTGAGATTTTTTAAAGAATATTTATTTGTTGCACCTCTTCATTTTTATGTAGTTAAAATAGTACCAAATACACACGAATAATGAACAAATAAATTTTTTTTTTTTTTAGTAAGTGATTTATTTAGATTTTTAAAAGAATATTTATTGCACATTTTCGTTTTCATGCAGTTAAAATAGAAATGAAGATAAAAGTAGTACCAAATACACATGAATATTGCACAAATAAAACAATGCTTCTTATTTAGTGTTTTATTTAGATTTATTCTTTTTTTTTCAATTTTCAAATGAATAATGCAAAAATAAAATATATTTTTTTAGTGTTTTATTTAGATTTTTTTTTTAAAATGTATTTATTTATTGCTCTTTTTCATTTTCATGCAGTTCAAATAGTACCAAATACACACGAATAGTGCACAAATAAAATAATGCATGTTTTTTTGTGTGTGTTTTATTTCAATATATATTTTTTTCTAAATTACTTTTTTTTTTGGCACTTTTTGTTTTTCACGGAGATGAAAGTGTACCAAATACACACAAGTGAAATAATGTTTTTTTTTTTGGTGTGTTTTATTTAGATTTTTTTTTATTTCAGATGTATTTATTTATTGGTCTTTTTAATTTTCATGCAGTTCCCTCATGAACAAAGTGATTGTTACACACGTCGCTATAATAATCTCTATAACCATGTAGTTTCCATCCCATCCGTTTTTTAGTCATTTTGTTTTGTCTTTGTCACTTTTATTTCCTTTGCTTTTAATGTCTATATAATTGTTATTGATTTTTATTTCAGTTTTAACGAGAAATGATGTATGCTCTGTCTGTGTTGTGTCGTGTCATGTGACGTGTGACATCATCAGGCCTCCAGAGCTGGAGCTGAAGAACGCTAAAGGTCTTTCTCTCGATAAACTGGAGGAGCTGAAGGCGGAGCTCAACAAGCTGGCCAGAGCCCGATGCGGAGAGGTCAGACACCGCCTTTATCTGTTATAATGCATCCGCTCAGAATATGGGGCTTTCTTCAATACGCATGCACTCATATATAATATACACACATGGAAGTGTCCAAAAGTGACGCTCAGAGATTGTGTGTCATGTTGTGTCGTTGAGCTTGGAGTCGATCGATGGTTTATCAGTGATGATAGCGCAGTGAATCATGACATAATGTGCAACATCATTTTTGTCCAGGCTCTCATACAAAGAAATTATGAATAAGAAAACCAACGATTAATAACGGATTATGTTGTTGTCAGTGTCAGCTTTTTGTTTTTCTATGTCATTTTTTGCATTTTAAAATAAAACCTGTAGCTTTTGCCAAATACTTTTGTTTGATGAAATACCGTAAACGAGTTTAGTGTTTTGTTCTTCCATCATATTTAAAAATTATAAAATATATTCCTCACATTTGAATGTTTTTGAAATAGTCTCTTCTGCTCACCAAGACTACATTTATTTGATCAAAAATACAGTAGAAAAATATGAAATATTATTATAATGTAAATCATCTGTTCTCTATGTGAATATATAGTAAAGTGTAATTTATTCCTGTGATCAAAGCATCATTACTCCAGTCTTCAGTGTCACATGATCCTTCACAAATCACTCTAATATGATGATTTGATGCTCGAGAAACATTTATGATTATTATCAGTGATGAAAACAGTCGTGCTTCTTCATATTTTTGTGAAAACTGATACATTTTTCAGGATTCATTGATGAATAAAAGCAGAATAAACACAGTATTATTTAAAATAGTGCTGAAACAAGGGTGTGAAGAGTTCAGATTCACGATTGACGGGTCGACTGTGTGATTTTTGTCACGACTGAAACAGTGAAGTGTTGTAGTTGTGGCTAAGAAGGACGTTTAGTTAGAGCTCATCCTGAAAGAGACAGCAGGATTCAGATACGAGAGATGTAGTAATGCAACTACGGAAAAAGAAGTGATAGAAAATGCTGCGCTAATTGTTTGTGGAATGAGTAACACTGCAGAATTAACAGAGAAAACTAATATCACTGCAATAGAAAATAAAGAGGAAGTAAGAGAAGAAATGGTAAAGATGTTGCAGAATGTGTTTCTGGGCGAGATCTGATGGAGTTACTGAACCAGAATTCAAAATAGTAGTTGTGAAGCGTAAAGCAACGAAGACTGAACTCATAAAGAGGTCATATTAAAATAAAAGTAGAGACAAAAGAAGTGAATGTAGCCCCTTTCACACAGCGCCGTTGATCCTGGGAAATTGCCGTAAAATTGCTAGAGTGCCTTCTGTGTGAACGCAAACACGTCCCGGGATCGATGCCGGGATGGGAGCCAGTAACACTGCCGGGATCAGGCCCTGTGTGAACAGAAGCCAGGACCAGTGCCGTAAGGGGTATTTCGTTTTTTGCTCGAGCGTGGTTTCTCGAGATCGAAAGCGCAGATCTTGAAAGCTCTTGAAGCTCCGCCCCCTGTGCCAGAAGCAGCAGCTCATTTGCATTTAAAGGGACAGACACAAACTGTGCGTTTTTGCTCACCCTCAAAAAGTAACGACTTTAACATGCTATATGAAAATATCTGTGGGGTATTTAGAGCTAAAACTTCACACACACACTCTGGGGACATCAGAGACTTATTTTACATCTTGTGGAAAGGGCATTACACACCTTTAAAAAGAAAAAAGATGTTTTAACAGATCATTTTACATTTATTTACATTTATTCATTTAGCAGACGCTTTTATCCAAAGCGACTTACAAATGAGAACAATAGAAGCAGTGAAACTAACAGTAGGACAACAAAATGCAAGTGCTGTGACCCTTCTCAGTTTAATCTAACGCAGAACTGTTTTTTTTTTTTCAAGAAAGTTCAAACTGTGAACAAACAAGTGTATTCTTAGACAAAGATTGTTTTATTAACTCAGTAGCCTCAGTAGCCTAAGTGTTTTTAATAATGTTTAAATGGTGTAATATTTTTGAATTTGATTATGTAGATACTTGTCCATTTTTTTGCGAGTGCCGTCAAGATTGGCTGACTCCGCCCACACGCTGTTCTGATTGGCTGACTCCGCCCATACACTCTTCTGATTGTCTGACTCCGCCCACACACTCTTCTGATTGTCTGACTCCGCCCACACACTCTTCTGATTGGCTGACTCTGCCCATACACTCTTCTGATTGGCTGACTCCGCCCACACACTGTTCTGATTGGCTGACTCCGCCCATATACTCTTCTGATTGACTGACTCCGCCCACACACTCTTTTGATTGGCTGACTCCGCCCACACACTCTTCTGATTGGCTGACTCCGCCCACACACTCTTCTGATTGGCTGACTCCGCCCACACGCTGTTCTGATTGGCTGTGGGTTTTGATTGATTTTGACGCATCTCGCAGTCGCGTTGCTTCCAGTGTGGACAGAAAAAATGTTTGTCTCTGGAATCGCATCGTGTCTGGTTAGGACACGGTGTAAAGCTTTGGCAGTAGAGTATGCGATACACAATGATCAGTCCTATTGTATTCCCGCTAGATCCATTTTTGATAACACATCTTTTTTAAGGGATTTATTTACGCCATGCTTCTAATTTGTTTGGTTTTAAATTTCGATGGATCAAGAGAAGGCTTTTGATCCTTCTCTTGATTCATTAACAGAAGAAGAAAAATTGAAGAAACATTTCGAGATGAAATGTCTCTCTCTGTCTCTCCCTCCCTCTCTCCCTCTCTCTCTCCCTCCCTCTCTCTCTCTCTCTCTCTCTCTCTCCCTCTCTCTCTCTCTCTGTCCCCCCCCCCCTCTCTCTCTCCCCTCCCCCCACCTCTCTCTCTCTCTCTCTCTCTCTCTCTCTCTCTCTCTCTCTCTCTCTCGCTCTCTCAGGTGATGATCTATGAGTTGGCAGATCTGGTCCAGGGTTTCCTGACGGAGCACAACGCTCCCCCGTCGAGCTCGTTCCACGAGGAGATGCTGAAGAACCAGCGGCGTCTGCAGGAACGACTCGCTCAGGAGGAGCAGCGCAAGATCGACCAGCGCCGCAGACAGGAAGAGCAGACGGTACATCACTTCCTGTTACACATCATCACTTCCTGTGGCACATCCGCTTGTGTTTGTGTCTCACCACACCATATTCAATTTATTACATATAACAGGGTTCTTCCAAAGTGCTTAAAGTGAATTTGACTTTTTGAAAGGTTGGAAACCCCTTGAAAACAGACATATTTCTGAATATTGAACCCAACTGATATTGATATAATTATTCAAGTATATGATACTGGTTCTGTTCTTCTCATCTATATATATATATATATATATATATATATATATATATATATGTATATGTATAGATTCAAGGGAGAAAAAATCAGTTTGAATTAGGGAAGCGATATCTTTGTCATAGTATTGTTTCAATGGTTAAAGTTCCACAGTCATTGCATGTGCTGCACTTTATTTGTATTATTTTTTATTTATTTATATATTTGCCTTTTTTATATAATTTGAAAGATAATTAAGATATTGTTTGATAAGTGAGATCTCTGATTGTCGTCCTGGAATTTCATGTTACAGTCTCTGTACGAACCCTGATATCAGTTTTCATTCCAAGAACAACACAGATTGTTTCTGTGCATCTTCACAGTCATAAACAGGAAAATAATAATTTCATCAGATCCGCTGTAAAGCAGCTCTAAGAAGACATTAGTCAGATAAACTCAATTCAAATTCTGTTCTCGTCTGACAATCAATAACATTACAATAAAATCACATTAAGTGTCTTATATTGAGATGACAACAATATAATTGTTCTTGATTGTTGTTTTATAAATAAGAGCATGTTTCAGTGCTAAATCTCTTGGTTTATGGTCGCGCATCAGCTTTATGTGTGACTGTCGTAAATCTGATCCCAGTGTTTCTCTTCCACAGCAAAACGAGATCCTTGCGGAGATCCAGAGGAGAGAGGAGGAGAAACGGGAGGAGAAGAGGAGGAAGGAGATGGCCAAACTGGTGAGATCCCTCTCTCCTCTCTCGGGGACGTGTAGTGTTCGGAGGATTCAGTTTCTGCAGCGGGAGGAAGAGTTTAATGAGGAGAATCACGTCACATCTCATAATCCTCTTTAATATCAGTGAATAACAGCTAGGCCTGACGCCTGTGATTAAATGTCCGAGCGTGATTATATGATCTAATCGCAGTTATATGAGATTACCTCAATAATCCTGCAGTTCAGTTTAAATTATATTATATTTTGTTATGTATATGATGTTATATTATATTATAATATTAATGTTATATTACATTTTTTTTCTTTAAATAATTTATTATATAAATTTAACTAATTATCTTTATATATTTTACATAACCAATTAAGTATATAATTAATAAGTATTATAATATATTAATTATAGAATTTAATATTAATTAATAATAATTAATCACAGCATTGAAGGAATACTATGGGCCTACTTTACAGTTTTATTATTATATTATATACTTTATATAATTCATTTAATATATTTATTTAATTAGTATTATATTAATTAAGTATATAATTAATTATTACTAGCTATTAATTAATTCTCACACAACATTGAATACAATTTTATTATAAGTAGTGAATCATTTGGGCCTATTTTTTATTATTATATTATACAATATTTTTTAAA
>CM040808.1:35489638-35532138 GCA_022829025.1 Squalius cephalus | reverse complement strand
AATGTATACTGAAGAGAAACTGACTTTAGGACCCAGAGGAACAGCTCATATAGAGCTATAAGGCCATCTAGAGTCATGAAATATCATCTTATATTATTATATTCCACAAGAGGTCGGCAAAGACTCCCAATGTAAGATATTTAGAGCTGAATTAAAAGAGTTATGCATGAAATTATTTTGAATTTAAGTTGAAAGAATGTGAGGAATGTTCTTAAATTACAATTTATTTATTATTTATTGATCAAATCTAGTAATTTAAAGGTAAATAAAAAAAATCTCCCCCCAAAAAATTGCATTAAAAAATAGAAAAAACATGATCAGAATGAAATAAAATAAGCTTTCTGGACAAAAAAAGTAAGTATAATCTCCATCAAGCTCGAGGCAGTGAAGGCTCTCCTCAACACGGCACGTGTCGGTAATGTCCATGTTCTCGTCCCTCAGACACAGGCGTTGACTTCGCGTCCACGGTTGTCCCGCGCAGCCTCCTCCTCAGCGCCCCCTTCAGTACGGAGGTGCAGAAGCAGTTCTCCAGGTACTACAACGAGTTCTCCGAGCTGCAGCTGCTGGGAAAGGGAGCGTTCGGCGCTGTGATCAAGGTCAGCGATCTCCTGCTTTTACTGGGACACAGAGATCTGTTATCAGTGCAGATGCTAACTCTACACGCTGCGTCTGTGTGATGTGTGGGAAACGGCCTGGAGTGTGTGATGTCATCAGTGACAGTATTAGGGCTGCGCGATATTGGGAAAAACTAACATTGTAATATTTAGTTTTTCTGCAATATATATATATATATTGTGAAATGAAAAAATACAGACATTTTTACCAGATGATGATTTGAATTGCTCAGTTTGGAAGGAATTAATATTTCAAATTGATCGGCGTGATTGTTTTAGTCGTGTACGTCTGCATAGAAAGTAAAAATACTTTTGAATTGCGATATTATAAATCTTTAATAATTAGATTAATTTGATATGTTAAAGATATGTTAAAACTTAAGAAATATATTATAATATATTTATTTTATTTATTTATACGTGCATATAGAAATATATATATATATTAGGGCTGCGATTAATCGCATCCAAAATAAAAGTTTGTTTTTACATAATAAATGTGTGTGTACTGTGTATCATTATTTTGTATATATAAATACACACACTTGCATGTATATATTTAAGAAAAATGTGTTATTTATATATACAAATATTTATATATAATATAAATTATATTTAAATATATACAGTATATACTTGCAAATATTTCTTAAATAAATACATGCATGTGTGTGTATTTATATATACAAAATAATGATACACAGTACACACACATTTATTATGTAAACACAAACTTTTATTTTGGACGCGATTAATCGCGATTAACCTTTTCACAGCCCTAATATATATATATATATATAATATTATATGCATGTATAATTTTTATAAATATTCACTTTTTTTTTACTATAAAATTTACTACAAATATGTGATATCCATCACTATAAATATCTCTATTTCTGTCTATTTATATAAAATTATATATATATTGTACAGCACAATAAAAAAAGTGTATAATTAACACTGTAAGAGCTGAATACTAAAATGGCAATGCTAATATTTCGATCTCGATTTCTTTACTTTCAAATGTGTAGTTTAGCTGGAAACCTTAAAGCGTCTGTTGACCCGACGACAGGTTTATAAACACTCGTGTGTCTCGTGTTTGTCCCCGTTCAGGTCCAGAATAAGTTGGACGGCTGTTATTACGCGGTGAAGCGGATCCAGGTGAACCCGGCTAGCAAGCAGTTCCGGCGGATCAAAGGTGAGGTCACGCTGCTGTCGCGGCTCAACCACGAGAACATCGTGCGCTACTATAACGCGTGGATCGAGCGGCACGAGACGGCGTGGACCGGCGCGCTGAGCAGCGACGACTCTGAGGCGCTCACCAGCCCGGAGACGCACTCCCGACCCGCGGCGCCGTCCCGCCGGAACGAGCTGGGTCTGATGGACAACATCGAGGACGAGGCGCCGCCGCCGGCTCTCGCTAGCTCTGTGGAGTGGAGCACGTCGCTAGAGAGATCAACCAGCGCTAAATGCAGCGCTGCCGGCGACGAGGAAGATGATGACGATGATGATGATGATGATGATGAAGAGGACGTGTTCTGCCACTCATTCCTGTGAGATTTCTGCTGTCCAATCATTATAGGGGCTTTCGCACCGGAGGAACTGGGAACGATGTTAGTTCTAGGAACTCTTTTGGAGGAACTAATTTACTCCTCCTTCAGAGTCGATCTACACCAGGAACTACCCGTGACGTTAGTGTTCGCTGATTGGCCGAACACACGCGAAACACCAGCACACGCCATTTAAGAAAAAAGATTGTAGCCTATATATTTACTACAGGAACTAACTCTACGAACATGGAAAACAGTGATAGATGAAGCTCTTATCCTTTACGCTGAGGAGAAAATCCAACACAACTTTGAGGAGACCAAGAGAAACATGATTATATATTTCTGCTCAGCAACACTGGACATCAACACACGCCATACGCTAATAACTCTTCATCTATAACAGTTTTATCTAATAATGTGTTAGACAGGACTAGACAGATCGTACACTAATGAACACGGAGAATGCGAGCGCTGTGTGTTCAGGCGTTCTCAGCGCCGTCAAAATAAAAGTCCCAACAACAAGCGCGGCTTACGTCACTTCAGAGTTCCTACTGGAGGTGCGAACGCAACCAGGAAAACGTTGGTTCCGTCCTCAGGGAACCGTCCTGGTTACGAGATCCTAGAACTCTCCGGTGCGAAAGCCCCTCGTGTGTGTGTTTTGCACTGATAGTGAGTGTTTGCGTTTCTGACCTGGTTCTGTTTCGACACACAGTCCTCCTGACAGCGACTCTGAGAGCGACGTCATCTTTGACAACGCTGACGCCAGCAGAGACAGTTTCCTACAGGTCAGTCGCACTCAAACCCTCTGGTGCAAACTAAAGTATTAGTGCATAATCTGACACCGTGACTATTGTAACAGGCAAAAGTATTGTGTAGTCTGAAACCGGCGAAAAAATGTACGTTTTTTTTTTTTTTTTTTTTTTTTGGAATGTTACGAAACTTGGTAAAGGTTGTGGCACTTGCTGTGTGAACGCAAAGAAAATTCATGGACATGATTTGAACAGGTTTAATGGTCCTGGAAACAATAGTAACACTTGAGCTCCTCGCCGTCAGAAATGAGCGCATTGGAAATGAATGTTTGACGAGTTTCCTCTAGTGGAAGCGTGTGGTACTGCAGCCGAACACACTCTCACTGAAAGACCATTTACTGAGATATCAGGCTCAAATTTGGAACACAACTTGTTTAGATTTATTTTTCACACAGTGTTTTTTGAAAGTGTATATTTCAAATAAAAATTAAAAATAGTATTTTTGCAAATTTTTTATATCAATAAACGTAAAATTCTGTAACTTTTTTTAAGTTCACTTTTTAAAATGTTTTCACTTCAGCAATAATCTGCCAAGTGTCATCTTTGAAAAGAGATCAAACTTCAGTCTGTCGCTCTAAAGCGTTCAAGATTAATGAGAGTTTAAGTTGGAAATTACATTTTCAGGTCTATGCTCAAAAAGTGAATAAATGGATTATAAATACAGCGTAAATATAATGTATTACCATAAAACCCCCTAAAAATACAATATATGATACAGTAGGCGATAAAGGGTTAACTGTAAACATTAATCTGTAGTTTCACAAAGTTACAATGCATCTTGTCTTCATTTTCAACTGTAGTTTATTTTAGACAACACTATTTTAAATGAAACAATCTTCCTTTTGTCAAATTCTTGGTGTTTCTTTACAATAAATGCACTTGATTTTATTTTTTTACTTTTACACATTTTAAGTGTTCAAATACTTTTTTCAAGACAATTTTTATTTATACACATCAAGATGTCTGTCATGCCGTAATGCTTTTATCTTTATTCCCATCTGAACATCCCGCTGACATTGAATAATAGAGAAGAAACATTGGGATTCCTGAACGTGATGCTTGTATACAGTTGTTCCACATCATATTGATCACATGATCAGTGTATTATATTGTTTGTTGATACTGATTGTCATAATACTGTTTGTCATGTTTTTCTCCGCAGGATTCCAGCAGTCGGAAAGCAGCGGATCCGTCAGAGAGCTCGGACTCGGAGAAACCCCTCCTGATCGCGCATTACCTGTACATACAGGTGCGTGACCCTTGACCCCTGACCCCGTGACCCCTGACCCCTGTGGCCCCAGTGTTGACCTGTCGTGTTGTGTCTCTTCAGATGGAGTACTGTGAGAGAAGCACGCTGCGAGACACGATCGACCAGGGCTTGTATCAGGACATCAGTCGCCTCTGGAGGCTCTTCAGGGAGATCCTGGACGGCCTGTCGTACATCCATGAGCAGGTGAACATCATCAACACACTGCGTCAGCATCATCAACACACTGCGTCAACATCATCAACACACTGCGTCAGCATCATCAACACACTGCGTCAGCATCATCAACACACTGCGTCAACGTCACCTTTTATTTATTTAGTTATTTTTTATTTTTCTGTTACTAATGAAAAAGCACTTCTAATTAATTGAAATCATGAAATGTATATGATTTAACAAAAAAAAAATTTGGCATAGAATTTTTATTGTTGCAAATTTAAATAAAAAAAATATTAGGATTAATATTATTTTAAATGAAAAAAAAATAAGCCCTATTTTTTTCCTCCAAATTCCGTTTTTACTTTAAACATTTTCTGGATTCTGTTTTTTTCCCTTCCATTTTTTTTGGACTCTGATTTAATGGTTAAATGAACCGTTAGCAATAATTAAAAATATTTTTTTTAAGGCCCCATGAAATGTGTTGAATTTTTTCCTCAAATTCGTTTTATTTTTTTCCTTTTTATTTGCCTGGATTCCATTTTAAAGGTGAAATTAAATGTAATAAACAAAAAGAATGTCTAATTAATTGCATACAAATTTATTTTTATTTTATTTATTGTTCAATTGTATAAGTTCATTGATTTCAATAAATTAGAAGTTTTTTTTATTACTAACAATTAATGTAACCATTAAATCAGAGTCCAAAAAAAATGAAAATGTAAGAAAAAAAGGAATCCAGAAAAATGAAAAACTGCATTTGGAAAACAAAATAAAATAGATTTCATAGGGCTCGAAAAAAGTTTGAAGTGAATTCATAAAACTTTAACAACTTAATAATTTATATATAGTGAAAAAAAAATAAAAAAAAAAATATATATATATATATATAATTATATATATAATTTTTTTTTTTTTTTTTTTTACAATAATAGGGCCCTATGAAATATTTTTCTTTTTCACAAATTCTGTGTTGTGTGTTTTAATTTTTCTTTCTTTATGATTTAATCCAGATTTTTTTATCAAAAACAGTGGTAAATAAATGAAGGCATAAAACATTAACAATTTATTTAATCTTTTGAAATGTAATCAAAAGTGTTTTTTACAGTTTATATTTATATCATGATTTCATTAAGTGTACAGCCCTACTTTTGATTTACAAATTCAAAACTTGCCAAATTCCTTTGCGTTTATACAGTAAATTCCATTTTTCCGACTGGATTCTGTGATTCCGCTGAAATCATATAAAGACACTCATATGATGTGTGTTTGACAGGGAATGATCCACAGGGACCTGAAGCCTGTCAACATCTTCCTGGACTCTCAGGATCATGTGAAGATCGGAGACTTCGGCCTGGCCACGGATCACCCTGCTAATGTGGTATTGCATGTGTTTTCTGCGGCGTTTAGTGCATGTGTGTCGCAGCAGTTTTGATCCAAATGCATGTTCAGACAATGATGCGTTACTGTCCATCTCCAATATCAGTTTCATTCATTCATGCATTATTCATGAGTCTGTATTGTTTTCTGATTGGCAAACGTAACTTGAATGAGTCGAGTGTGACATGCTTCATGTGTTTCAGGCGGCAGGTAAACTGGAGGTGGAGGAACACAGCTCAGGGTTTGTCCCGAAACAAGACCCAACAGGTAAAAACACCTGATCGAGTACTGTGACCACTGGATCACGTATTTCCTTCCCTTCTGTTCACACCTGTCTTCTCCAAAACACAAATGATGCTGGCATTTTAGTTATTGTTCATCAAACTCATAATAAGAGCTTTAGGATGCAAAAGTCATGGACATTTCAAAATAAGAGTCCCAGTGTATTTCAGGCTTGTTAAAAAATGCTTTGGTTATTATTGGTATTTTGGTTGCACATTAAACTATATCTGCCATTTAATTCAGCAAAAAAAAAAAAAAAAATATATATATATATACATACAGTATATAAAATCTTTATTAAATCATAAATCCAGAAAAATTAAAACACAGCACAGAATTTCTTTTCTTTTAGCACTTTTCTGATTTTTATTTTTATTTTTTATAGGGCCTAATTGTAAAACAAATTATTAAATTAAGTTGCTAAAGTTTTGTGAATTCAAATGCTTAGACGTGCATTTTTGATTATTAAAATTTAATTAAACCATTCAAATGGAATCCAAAAAAATTAAAATGCAAAACACGGAATTTAAGGAAAATAAATTGGAATTTAAACTCTTAATAAATTGCTGATAACTGTTCAAGTTTCATGATTTCAATTAATGAGACATATATTTTTTATTACTAACATTTATTTTAACAATTAAATCAGAGTCCAGAAAAATTAAAACAGAAAATAAAAAATTATTTGAAAATAATAATAATAATAACAACAGATTTTATTGGGCCCTAAAAGTGTTTTTTGTTTTTTTTAAACTTTAAATACATTGTTGTTAAATTGTTTAAGTTTCATGATTTCAGTTTATTAGAGGTGCTTTTTGATTAACATTTAATTTAACCATTAAATAGGAGTCCATAAATATATGCATGCATATATAGTTTAAAGCAGAACTATTTAAAAACCAAGTGTAGTTTTTGTATTCTAATAAATTAAATAATTTAGCTTGTAAGTGTCTCCTTGAATCCCTTTACTAAGGAAAAACACATTATTTGATACATTTTTCTTTCACTGCTAAAGTTTTTTAATGCACTCCTAAGTTTGTCAAGTGTCAAGCTCTTTAATATTCACATTATATGGTGAAATATTCTCTATTTAACTCCAATATTGCTGTAAATGTAACTCTAATGTTAACTCTAAAATAACTGTAGTATTGCTGTTTCCCAGATAACATGACTGGAATGGTCGGCACGGCTCTTTATGTCGGTCCGGAGGTTCAGGGAAACACTAAAGCCACGTACAACCAGGTATTGAAGAACCTGCATGTTTTACTCCATTAATATTTGATATTCAGACGTGTTTCATTGCTGACAGTGTGTGTGTGTGTGTGTGTGTAGAAAGTGGATCTGTTCAGTCTGGGCATCATCTTGTTCGAGATGTCCTACAGACCCATGACCACCGCGTCAGAACGCATATTTGTGCTCAGCCAACTCAGGAAAGTGAGTCTCCGCAAACTCTCACGGGTTTATTACACTGATAGTGTTTTAGTTTGGGAAATATAGATATAGATATAGGTTTCAATTTTTTTCAGTGACTTTTTATTGATTTTTTGTTTTGTTTTATTCTCTAATGACGCTGGACAATTTTGGAATAATTACGATTTTTTAAAAATGTTTTTAAAATAAGTCTCTTCTGCTCACCAAAGCTGCATTCATTTGATCAAAAATACAGTAAACATTTTAAAATATTATTTCAATGTGAATCATCTGTTTTCTATGTGAATATACAGTAAAGTGTAATTTATTCCTGTGATCAAAGCTGAATTTTCAGCATCATTACTCCAGTCTTCAGTGTCACATGATCCTGATTATTTTATCACATGACTGATTATTTTTAATGTTGAAAACAGTTGTGCTGCTTCATATTTTTGTGGAAAGATTAAAAAAATAAAATAAAGTAGTACTTTTAATTCATCCATGGATCAAAAATGACAGTAAAGACATTTATAATGTTACAAAAGATTCTATTTCAAATAAATGCTGTTCTTTTAGAACTTTATATTCATCAAAGAATCCTGAAGGATAAAATGTGTCACAGTTTCCGAAAAAATCTGAAGCAGCACAACTGTTTTCAACACTGATAATAATCATAAATGTTTCTCGAGCATCAAATCATCATATTAGAGTGATTTCTGAAGGATCATGTGACACTGAAGACTGGAGTAATGATGCTGTAAATTCAGCTTTGATCACAGGAATAAATTACACTTTACTATATATTCACATAGAGAACAGATGATTTACATTAGAATAATATTTCACTGTTTTACTGTATTTTTGATCAAATAAACACAGCCTTGATGAGTCTCTTTCAAAAACATAAAAAAATCTTAATAATTGCAGACTTTTGTACACATTTGCGATGTAATGACACTGTAATTTCCCGTAGAATTGCTTCAAATGTCTCATAATCACTTGGTCTTTCCCGTTTGTCCTGCAGGAGTCGATTCATTTCCCTGAGGACTTTTCCGAGTATGAAAGCGGGAAGCAGGTGCGCATCATTTGACACATCCTCATTTGAGCTGTTCTCCACATCACTCCTAGGGTTGGGTATCGTTCACATTAGAACCGGTACCAGTTCCAGTACCTTTTCCCGGTACTTTAGGCATGTTTACCTCAATAACTGTAAAGAAACTGTAAGTCATTTATAGAAGTGTTATTGACATTATGCCAGAGCTGCCTTGGTCACTGTCTTCCATCTGTGAGGTTTGTATACTGTAATATTTACCCCTAAATAATAGGCTACTAGATACTTAATTAATTGAATTCATAAAAACAACCATTTTAATATTTATTTTTTTTAGAATTTAATTTCTATGAAATGTTTTGTTTTCCACAAATTCTGTGTTGAAGACCTAAAACATTCATTCAAATCTTTTAATCATGAAGACCTTTGAGTTTCTGTGTGTTTATGAATATGACTGTAAAATGCTCGTAAAGTGACTCTCACAGCGGCTCTGGAGATGAAGTTCATGCATTCATGTCCTCATATAGCCGGCAGAGGCGAGCATTGTGTGTGTGTGTGTGTGCACGTGTGCATGCATGCATATATGCGTGTGTGTGTGTGTGTGTGTGCGCGTGTGTGCATGCATGCATATATGCGTGTGTGTGTGTGTGCGCGTGTGCATGCATGCATATATGCGTGTGTGTGTTAAATAAATAAAACCGCGTGTCTGCCACTCATTCACACAGAGACATGCAGAACATGCATGATTCTTATTTAAATAGTCTTAACTCTCCGCCCAGATGCGTTCTCAAGTACCGAAATTTGCCACCGATTGATTAAATGTGAATCGGTGCTCGTAGTACCGACATTATTCGGTCGGTGCCATTAAGAGTGATGCTTGTATGGTAAATGGTAATCCCTGTATTTACTTCCTCTGGGCTCCATTTTCAGAAAGCATGGTGTATCATTTCACTGCTATGCAAATGATACACAAATTTATTTACCTCTGAAACGCAACAAAGATACTGCTCTGAAATCTCTTTTTGCATGCCTAGAAGAAGTAAAAATGTGGGTTTCTCAAAATTTCTTATTTCTGAATGAATCCAAAACTGAGGTTATAGTCTTTGGCCCCCATGACAACTTTAAGAGCAGTAACATTGATCTGGATTACCTTTCTCCAACTTCATCTTGCATTAAGAACGTAGGTGTTTTCTGGGATCAGAACCTCAAATTTGAAAAACAAATAAATGCAGTGATTAGTTCTTGTTTTTTCCAGCTACATCTTCTCTCTAAGATCAAATCCTCTCTTTCTGAGAAAACCTTAGAGATTGCTGTCCATGCGCTCATTACATCGCGGTTGGATTATTGCAACTCCCTCTACTATGGCATGCCCATACACTCTATTGCTCGTCTCCAATTAGTACAGAATGCTGCTGCAAAGTTCCTCAAAAGAAAACGTAAATTTGATCATGTTTCTCCCAGCTTAAAATCGCTGCATTGGCTACCTGTGCATTTTAGAATTGAGTTTAAAATTCTTCTCTTTGTTTTTAAATCCGTAAATAATCTGGCACCGAGCTATTTGTCCGAGCTTCTCTGTCCACACAATCCCACACGAAACCTGAGGTCTGGTGATCAGAGACTTTTGTCCGTCCCCAGATCACGGTTGAAGAATAGAGGAGACAGAGCCTTGGCGATTGCCGGCCTTCCGGTTTACATCAGAGCGGCTCAATCGCTAACTGTTTTTAAATCCTCTCTTAATTTTTCTTTAGTTTTTAATTCATTGTGAGCTTTTGTCTTGAATGTGTGGTTATGTCCTTGTTCTGTATCCTGTGTATTGTTCAGCACTTTGGTCAGCCCTGTTTGCTGTTTTTAAATGTGCTATATAAATAAATACAAACTTGAATCTTGAGTCCGGTACCCAACCCTAATCAGTGCTCATGTGACCCAGTGCACGAAGGTGATCGCCTGGCTGCTGATCCACGACCCGGCGCTTCGGCCGACGGCGCTGGAGCTCCTGAAGAGTGATCTGCTCCCGCCGCCTCAGATGGAGGAGTCCGAGCTGCACGAGGTGCTTCAGCACACCATGGCCAACGTCAGCGGGAAAGCCTACCGGACCATGGTCAACCAGCTCTTCTCCCAGAACATCTCACCCGTCATGGACTTCACCTACGACATCGACATTCACAAGGTGAAAACACTGACCAGAAACTTACAAATCCACTGTCAAACCCACATTTATTCAACATTTCTCACATTATCACAGTTTATTCGCTATAGTTTAGAAAATGGTAATAAAATATGAGCAGAACTCAGTTGATATTTGACTGGTTTTGTCCGTCCTTCTGTTAGACTGTCTCACACATGAATTATGTTGAATATCTGTCAGCTGTTAAATTTAACTACACAATTAGATAATACCAGTTTAGCTCAACCAATCACCAAGCAATGCTTCATGTTGTTCAGTCTGTGTGTAAAAAGAGCATTAGCAATTAAAGACAAAACACATGATCAGCTCAAAGTGTCCCGATCAGTGTCACTGGTAGTCTCTGTATAAAGAGTTATTGGGTATAATATGTCACAGTTTACTTGATTTTGCTCTCCTCACTTACATTGACATTTTTTTACTGAAATTTTGGACGAACGTGATGCAGGGCAGTTACACTGACCGTACAATCCAAGATATCAGAGCAAAAACGCCCCTGTACGAGTTTTATACGAGCAATATCACACGAGTGCTGTTTCTGATGAATAACTTCATAAAAAGAGCCATTTACTTCATTTTGAATGAATCTGCGTTTTGAGCGAATCAATCGGGTGAACCAATGATTCAGTGACTCAATCATAAAGAGAGTCATTTACTTCACTCCTGAATGAATCAGCCGTTTGAACGAATCGAATGAATTAATGATTCAATGACTCACTCATTTAGACATTTGCCGCCTCCTACTGGCAGTTTTAGTCTCTTATTTAGAGTATCATTTAATAAAAAATTCTCAGACAAATTTGATGTGCGTCTTAATTTGGAGTTAATTAGATTAATTAATCGCCACATTGTGTAATAAATTAGATAAAAGATTTGAATTGCTTGAAAGCCAAGCTATATATATATAATCACATAAATATATTTATATAAAAAATATATAATCGCGCATATACATAAAAAAATTATATATATATATAAAAAATAATTTATCATTTCGACTCATCCCTTTTCTTAAAAAAAAAATGGTTTAAAGGCTGAAATGTGAGGTTTAACATTTTATAAAACTCGTTGTTGTTGTAAAGACCTGTGTTATTTGAACTGTAAAGTTGTTTAAATAGTCATTTTGTGGTTTGGATGTTACGGTAGACTTGTCCCTGCCTGTCCATATGGAATTAATCCTATTTGGTCTTTAAAAGATCTTTAAGAGGAGCCTGAGGTTAGTCCTGCAGAAAGCCTGTGCTGATGGTCTCCAGCAGAGCGTCTGCATGATGTCAGTGGAGAAGAACAGTCATTTTAGAGCAGATTATGATGATAATGAAGACAAACATTTATTTCTTTAGAATAAAGTCACTGCCGAATCACTCACAATAAGAGCAGGATCATGAACTAATGAAGTCAACATGAAGCCCAAAATCAGGAGTACACACACACACACACACATGAACATCCTCTCGGAGTGTCAGACTTCAGAGCGCTGCATTCAGTGCATTAGCGAACACTAATCTTAATGTTAATTTCAGAGATGCGAATCATCTTTACCAGCCATAAACTCTGAAATAATCTATTCAAGTATGTGTGTCTATATATGTATGTTTTATTGTTTTTAGTCATAACGGTGAAGCACTTTGGGCAACAACATTGCTATTAAATGTGCTTTATAAATAAATAAAAGTTGAAGTTGAAGTAAAGCCAGTCAGGTTGTAGATGCATGAGTCTGTCCACAGCAGCAGGGGGCGCTGTGCCTTTATTTATCAGTCCATGTCTGTGTGATCATGCTTGTGTGTGTGTGTGTGTTTGTTTGTGTGTGTGTTTTCTAAACCTGCTTGTGTTTGTTTGTGTTTGTGTGTGTGTTTTCTAAACCTGGTTGTGTTTGTCTGCAGGGCAACTTTCACTTCAGCACTGCTAAACTCCAGCAGAACGTGTACGAGACGGTCACCCGGATCTTCAGACGACACGGTCAGTGACACACAAACACACACACACACACACACACACACACATTTATCTTTATGAGGACATTCATTGACACAATGCAATCTCTAGCCGCTTACCCTAACCTTACCCATCACAACTAAGTGCCTAACCCGACCCCTGACCCCAAACCGACCCTTGACCTCATTATAACCTGATCCCTAAAACCAAGTCTTGACCCTCAAACAGGCCTTTAAAGGCTCTCAGAAACTGAGGACCGGCCAACATGTCCTCACTTTACTCTCTCTGTCCTCACTCCAATGTTCTACAACTCAAACTGGTCCTCACAAAGATAGTTGTACAAGTACACACACACACACACACACGCACACGCACACACACACACACACACACACACACACACACACACACGTGCCGTCAGATACACCTGGAGCATGAAGAAGGGTTTTACAGTAAAGTGGGATGCTGGAAAACATAAAGCAATAAAACATGTTAAAGTGGATTATTCTGGCTCTAAACTGTAATTCGAGGACCTCAACTTGGCTTTGTGTGTTTAATCCAACCGCAGCATTATATTATATATTTTATTTTATATTAATTTTGTATTCAATTAAATTAATACTTTTCACAGCATTAAAAATTATATTATACAGGCCTATTATTATATTATATTATATTATATTATATTATAATAAATTAATTGTGTAAACATTATTAATTTACACAGCATTCAAATGTAACACACACACACGCACACACACACACACACACACATACATACATACATGCATATATATATCTCGACAGAAAACAGTCAAACAAAACAAAATTATTCATAATTATTTGTAGTACAATTAATGCTCAGCACAGAATTGATGATGAGGACGAGCCTCCTCTCCCCAGAGCTGATGTACAGTGACGTTAGCATCCGCTCCAGTGATGTGAAATATGCTCATAATCTTTCATTATAACCTCAGAACTCTTTTATTTTCGGGGTTAGTGTGTTTGGTGTCTCGGCTGAAGGTGTTGTGGGTTTATTGTGTGTAAATGCAGCACATATGAGGGTCAAAGGGCATGAAATGCTGCCGTTACGCGTTTATGAGCACAATAACTACCAGAGGAAAACATGTCTGGTATTGTTTGTGTTCATGCTGAATTATAACGCTGGTTATTGTGGCGCTGAAGGGAAGTGAAGATATGGTTTCTAATATCCTGTTAAGACAAACAGCATATTTTGTTTAATGCTTGTTTGTTTTTGTGATTGCGTAACAATTTATGGCTGTAAACATCAGAAATCTGGGCTGGAAGAGACTGGCCAAGATACTCTTCATTTAAACTAGTTAAAGTTTTGATCTTATTTAAAGACACAGTACATACTTTAAAGAAATATTATTATGCGACAGGATCTCGTTTAATTTGACAGCGTTAACCCTAAACACACATTATACACTAAATTTAACAAATAAAACTAAAAAACTTAAAGATAAACGGTAGTTTTTTAACTAAATATTTGGCTGAAAATGTTCTGAAAGACATGAAACTCGACTGAGTGAATCAAATTAATAATTGGATAATTCTTTTGCTTTCTAAATGATCCAGTTTGCGAAACAGAATCATGTTTGTTAGTCAATCAACAACTCTGGTAACATTTTGCAAAAGTAGTTTGCAACTACAAAGTATGGAAACTATTCAGTCCCTCCAGTTTTTCGCGATTCCGCGATCACTGAATACAACGCAAAATCAACAAATTGTCGCATTTTTTTGCGATCCTGCATAATTCCTAATTTAACCGCAAAATAATCACAAAAATGAAAAATACCTCACAAAACATTAAATTATAATCACCCAATTGAAATATCTCTAGTTTAATTAAAGTTTCAATGCATTTTTACGTGGATACAGATGTTGCGGGGAAAGCGGAAACTCCTTTTCCTCGATTTATTGAAGCCTGTAATGTAAAACGCATTTAAACCACAATCGCCGTCCCCGTGCAACAGGGCCACACCGGGCGGCACGTCACCATGGTTACAGATGGCAAAGAGATGCATTTTTCCTTCCTTTCCAAGTACAGGGATGCAAACAGCGCGCTTTTCGGCGCCTCCCGCTTTTTTTTTTGGGTGACAAATTCATCTGAAGCCTATTTCATAGCTTAATGTGAGGGACAGAAGTCTATTTACATCATTAAAGTTTACGAAAACTCGTTTTCCCTCCTTTGCGGCTGTCAAACATTCTCCATTCAGTATTCAAACAGCGCGCGCGCCTCGTCCGGTTACAGCAGCATACATGCACGGTAAAACTCTCTCCAATATGATATTCACATTATAATGCTTGATCTGTAGAGAAAAGGCTGTGGATTTGCATAAAATGACTTTATTTTGTTGGAGTTTGTTGCTGTTTTTAAACGACTCGCGCTACCGTGTGCCTGTTAGATCACACACATCACAAGGACTCGGTATCACACGCACAATAACTGGAATTTAAAACTGTGAAGAAACAAATTATCAATAAACTGTTGGACAGATAGACACTAGGATTTGTGCGCTCGACATTTCTTCGCTTTGTGCCGTGAACTTATAAATGCGCACTTGTGCAGCGCTGCACACTGTGACTCCACGTTGCTTTGAGCACATCATTCTGCGCCCCCGATGCGCATACGCGCTTTGTGCGCTCTGTTTTGAAGCGTTTCATATTTTCATGGTTTTGCGCACTGAAAGATTATTAAAAGCCTATATTTTTGTATACCTAGTCTGCACAATACATTTAAAATAAGCATAATTTAATTGTATGTTATTTCTGTGTAGTGTAGTGTAGGCTATATAAATATACACACTTCTGAATTCTTGACATTCATATATAAATATAAAATTGTGAAATGTATGATTGCCTGATTGAATTTCAGTATATTTTCCTGCTTTTTTGTCCTTCGCCAATCACATGCCTGATTACTACACCTGCTGTTAATATTTACATAGGTCAGGTAAAAAAAATTGCCCATAGGTTGTTTCAAAAGTTTTTCATTTGATGAGAATTTGATTAGACCAAAATAAACAAGTTTTATGCATTTTGTTTGTGATTTGTGTCATGTATGACTATTGTGCATCTGACATAATACTATTATTGTAAATGTGATGTCCTAATTATAAAATATAAAAATCGCAAATTTTTTCGCAAATTTCTGGAAATTACCACCACAAAATCAGTCATTTTGATCGCAAAAATCACACAAAAAAATCGCGAAATCCTGGAGGGACTGACTATTAAGTGAATCAAATGAGTCTGTGAATCTTTTTTACTGAATGATTAAATTTGCTGAACTGAATCATGTTGTTAGTTAATTAAAAACACTGTTATTTAATTTTTTTCAAAAGTGTTTTGTTACTAATCTACAAAGTATGGACTTCTGGCAACACTTCATTGAAATGCACATTCTGCATGAGCTAAGATGCTGGTGTGATGATAGTTGATGCTGTGCCTCTGTCAGGTGCGGTTCGCCTCCAGACGCCGCTGCTCTTGCCCAGGAACAGGCGTCTGTATGAAGGCTGTGAGACGGCGTGTTTCATGGATCACAGTGGCATGCTGGTGTCTCTGCCGTATGATCTGAGAGTGAGCATCAGTCAACACGCCTCAGGCCAAACCAGTCGATAACACTCGCAGTAATATGCATAACAGCCGTCTGAATCAAGTTTTCAAAGCCTTTCTCTCTCTCGTTCTCTCTCATCAGCTGGCGTTCGCCCGATTCGTGGCCAGAAACAACATTTCAAATCTCAAAAGGTACTTTGTGTTTCGTGAATTACTGTCCAGCAATTCACAGTTATGATATTTTTGATCGATTGTTGTACATAGTATGTAGTAGACTCAGTAAAAGTCAAAAGTTTGGATTAATTACGATTTTTTGTGTGTGTTTTTGAGTCTCTTCTGCTCACCAAGCCTGCATTTGTCATCAAAAATTTTTTTTAAAAATGTGAAATATTATTGTAATTTAAATCATCTGTTGTCTATGTGAATATATAGTAAAGTGTAATTTATTCCTGTGATCAAAGCTGAATTTTCAGCATCATTACTCCAGTCTTCAGTGTCACATGATCCTTCACAAATCACTCTAATATGATGATCTGATGATCGAGAAACATTTATGATTATTATCAGTGTTGAAAATGTTTCCATTTTTGTGGAAATGTTTTTTTTTATTTTTTTTTTTTTTATTAAAAGTCCAAAAGAACAGCATTTATTTGAAATATGAATCTTTTGTAACATTATAAATGTCTTTACTGCCACTTTTGATGCATTTAATGTATCCTTGATGAATAAAAGTTAATTTCTATTTTTTCAAAAAGACCTGACTTACCCTAAACTTTTGAATGTTAATATATCATAAAACAAATCCTCATATTAGAGTGTTTTGTGAAGGATCATGTGACACTGAAGACTGGAGTAATGATGCTGAACATTCAGCTTTGATCACAGGAATAAATTACGCTTTGCTATATATTCACATAGAAAACAGATGATTTACATTATAATAATATAATAAAAATGACTGTATTTTTGATCAAATAAGTGCAGCCTTGGTGAGCAGGATAGAAAAGCCTAATTATTCGAAACTTTTGAGCACCTGTAGTTAACAGTCCAGTAAGTGTAAGTGTGTGTGTGTGTGTGTGTGTGTGTGCAGGTACAGTATCGAGCGTGTGTTCAGGCCGAGGAAGCTGGATCGGGCTCATCCCAGAGAACTGCTGGAGTGTGCGTTCGACATCATCATTCCCATCAGCACCAGTCTGCTGCCGGACGCCGAGGCCATTTACACCGTCTCTGAGGTCATACAGGAGTTCAGCGCGCTGCAGGTACAGGAACACAGTTCATCTACAGTACAGTAACACAGTTCATCTACAGTACAGTAACACAGTTCATCTACAGGAACACAAGACAACGGTTCAGCTGTTCATCTAGGGGTCTGTTAAAGGGTTAGTTCACCCAAAAATGAAAACTCTGTCAGTAATCACTCTCCCTCATGTTGTTCCAACCTCGTAAGATATTCGTTCATCTTCAGAACTCAAATGAAGATATTTAGCGCTTCTGTGTTGTACGTCAGAATGGAGGCTCACTATTGGCCAGCATCACACACATGACCAGCGTCAGCCAATAGTGAGCCTCCGTTCTGACGTACAACCCAGAATCGCTGCGCTGTTACACTGCATGAACTCACTCAGAGAAACACAGGGAGGAAAAAATGAAGAGTGGAATAAAGTCTTTATTTTTATTTATTTTTTACGCACAAAAAGAGTGTTCTTGAGTGTTCTTGAACTATTTTAACAATGTCTTTACTAACTTTTCTGGGATGGCAGATCTCGATTACATAGAAGCCTATGGAGGAGTGAGACAGCTCTCAGATTTACTCAAAAATATCTTAATTTGTGTTGAAGATGAACGAAAGTCTGACGGGATTGAACAACATGAGGGAGAGTAATTACTGACAGAGTTTTCATTTTTCAGTGAACTAACCCTTTAAGTGAGGGATAATGTGCATCCAGCCGGTTGTTCTCAGAATAAACCCCTTCAGGCTGATTAAGAATGAATGTGTGTAATTCATTATATTAAAAACTGTAATCGCTTGACAGCCCTAACATACATGCATATATATATATACACACACACACACACACACACACACACACACACACACATCTGGATCGAATGTTTCATGTCTATATAATACATGTCTCGTGTCTGTACGGGTGTGTTTGATGTTTGATACGCTGCGTCTGGTTTTAGGACAGAAACTACACCGTTCACCTGAACCACACGAGTCTGCTGAAGGCCATTCTGCTTCACAGTGGCGTTCCAGAAGACAAACTCACTCAGGCCTCCAACATACTGTGTGACTCCATGGTGAGACACACACACACACACACACACACACACACAGACACAGACACAGACACACACACACACACAGACACAGACAGAGACAGACACACACACACACACACACACACACAGACACAGACACAGACACACACACACACACAGACACAGACAGAGACAGACACACACACACACACACACACACACACACACACACACAGACACAGACACACACACACACACACACACACACACACACACACACACACACACAGACACAGACAGAGACAGAGACAGACACACACACACACACACACACACACACACACACACAGACAGAGACAGACACACACACACACACACACACACACACACACACACACACACACACACACACACACACACACACAGACACACACACAGACACAGACACAGACAGACACACACACACACACACACACACACACACACACACACACACACACACACACACACACACACAGACAGACACAGACAGACACACACACACACACACACACACACACACACACACACACACACACACACACACACACACACACACACACACACAGACAGAGACAGAGACAGAGACAGACACACACACACAGACACAGACACAGACAGACACACACACACACACACACACACACACACAGACACAGACACAGACAGACACACACACACACACACACACACACACACACACAGACACAGACAGACAGACACACACACACACACACACACACACACAGACACAGACAGACACACACACACACACACACACAGACAGAGACAGACACACACACACACACAGACACAGACACAGACAGACACACACACACGCAGCAGTGAGACGTGCCACTGTATGTACTGTACGCATCACAGCAGTGTTTCCCACGGGATTCTGGGCTCTGGGTCAAAGTTCAGTGCATTAGTCCGGTGAACTCTGAGAGCAAAGTGAATAGAGTAAAAAAGTCTATTCATTTATTTGTACCTGGACTGTAAAATGGACTCAAACCTTTCTCTAGTAGAGAAAGTGATAAAGCCAAACAATTTAAATATATATCATCATAATGATAATAACAATAAATGATTATTACTAATTATTATCCCTAAGGCAGTAAAACCTGTATATTACTATTGTAATGCAACTGCATTGTAAAATAAACAAAAAATATTAATAAGTGCCATATTTTCTGGAAGATAAGTGAAAATTGCATTGCTAAGGGAATGTATAAGTGTATAAGTCTCACTTTATTATTGCATTCAGAAATACTGTAAAGACGGGTAATTAAAACAAAACATTTACAAATATTATAAACACTATAAACATGCTTTATAACTAATCCTTTAAATTTAACAGTATTCAGAACAGAGTCAAAAATATAAGTATAAAACACAAATTATAGTGGCGTTCATTATTAACATTCATTCTATTCGCAAACTAATAAACTTGATCTCACGTTTCTATCTCAATCGCCACGAACTCAGATGTTTTGCATGTTAGACGTATATAATTGGCTTTGGAACATAAGTTTAGCATGTTTCAGATGATAAAAAAAGTACAATTCTCTATAAAATAATTGTTTTCTTTACAGTAGTAAAATTACAATACTCTTAATTTCTTCCCTTGCAAGCGTACAAAAACTGCAGTTTCTGTGAAGTAGGTTTACAAACGCTTCTCGTTCGCTGGAAGTTCAAGTAATTAATGGGAAACTCTGTGAACGAAGCAGAAAACATATAATTGTGGAAATATATGCATGAAACTGAGTTTGTTTACATGTTGAAGAAACAGAGAATAATCATGTTTTTAGTGCAGAACTCGTTGAGCATAAGTGGGTCCCACTTTATATTGACTATGTACTTACATTGAAATTAATAATTTGATACAATGTACTTATTGTGTGCATACATGTTTTTACATTGTACTTATATCGTGAAAATACCTGCATGTAATTACAGCTGTAATTAATTTATGTAATTACATGTATAATTACACTGTTGACCCACTCTCTCACACCTTAACTCACGCTTAAAGCGACCCGTACCAGCACACCTGTCCCTAACCTAACCCGCATCACACCTCAACAGCAGCAAAAGTGTTTACAATACAACATCAACACAACAACTACATTGTACTTATTTTTCAATGCAAGTACACACAGTACTTAAAGCCACTTAATATAAAGTTGGACCCATAAGTGGACAGAACAGAAATGATGAGGTGTGTGTTACTGCTCTTTTACGATGCTGTGATGTGTGTGTGTGTGTGTGTGTGTGTGAGCGTCTCAGGTTCACCGGGTTCACATGAGCTTTTGCTGTTATGTAACCTGGAATATATTTCTGTCTCTCTCTTTCACCTTCACACGCAGAGTGAGAAACTGACGAAGCGAGAAGTCGAAGCCAAATTCTGTAACCTCTCCTTGTCCAACAACAGCGTAAGTCACAGGATTCTCCTCGATTCTCTGAAGGTTCAATGATGCTGAAAATTCAGCTTTGATCACAGAAATAAATTAGACTTCATTATATATTCACATAGAAAAAATCTGATTTACACTGGAATAATATTTCAATTTTTTTAATGTTTTTTATCACATAAATGCAGCCTTGATGAGCAGAAGAGACTCAAAAACATGTAAAAAATCATAATTAATCCAAACCTTTGACTTTTAATGAGTCTACTACATACAGTATACAACAATAGATGCAAAAGGATGTTTACTTGAAGTCTTTGTGTAATGCATTAGTAATGTATTCATACATTGCAATGCATTATATCTTTGCATAAATAAATGCATTATAATATTCACAGACTCCTTGTTACATCTCAAATTGCTTGTTTGTCGTGTTTTAATGCATTATACTTTCTATAGGAGTGTTCAGTGAATAGATAAGCATTATAACTGTGTTTGCAATTATTCATGAGATCATAAAATGGAATAAAAGGTGCATTACAAGGCATAGTTAATGCAAAAAAATACTTTTATAATGCATTAATATAGGCCTGTCACAATCATGAATTTTGACAAGTAACAAATAATTGTGATTGATTAAATTCTGTTGCAGTGCCAGCTTAACTTTGAATCGTATATAATATAATATAATATAATATAATATAATAATAAAAACTGTAATAAAATAGGCCCATATGATTTACTTCAGTGCTGTGAAAAATGTTATATTTAATTTACTAATAATTTTAAATTATTTAAATATATCATATCTAGGGATGCACGATATATATCGGCCACATTATCGGTTTCGGGCGATATATGTTCATTTTAACGTTATCTGTTTTACAAAAAAATTTGGCCGATATATTAAAGCCTATAAATAATGTATTATTTCCTTCAGCTGAGACTCTTCAGATTTGCACTTTTCAACATTTTGGTTTTAAATTGCTTGAAATATGATTTTAATCACTTCAAAAAAGGAAAATACTGTTCAGTGCAACATGTGCAGCGCAAGTCTGTCATATCGGCTACATAACATTATCATGAGAACCTTATAATTGTGTTTGTATCTTGGCTTTTAATGGTGAGACTTGTTTTTGTAATCAGGCTCTCAAAAATTAAATAGAAATTTGGATTTCGATTTATCGGCCAATATATCGGTTATCGGCTTTCAAATATAAAGAATTATCGGTTATCGGTATTGGGCAAATTTTTTGTATCGGTGCTTCCCTAGTTAATGATTGTTAATATAAACTAATAGTGATGGGAGAAACTGAGCATTTTGACAGTCTGAATCATGATTCACTTTTTGAAGCGTTTACGCAACACCGTTTTCAACGAAATACTGAAAACGTACGTGTTTTGGCCGATCGTTTACATGACAACGGCATTTTAGGGGCCGGAAAAAGCAAACTCTTGAAAACGATGCCGTTATGGTCTTCGTGTAATATACAAAACGGTCTATAGACGCATAGTTTCTTTACAAAGTGTCAGCGCCATCTACTGGCCTGGCAGCGCAAACAGCGTTTTCAAGAGATAAACTTCGTCTGTTATAACGACCACATAAAATTATAATGAGAACATCGTTATAATGGTGTGATTGGGACATGATGAGACTTGTGTTTTTGTAATTAGGCTCTCTAAAATTATATAAAAATGAGAATTTTGATTTATAGGCCAATATATCGGTTATCGGCTTTCAAATATAAAGAATTATCGGTTATCGGTATCGGCATAAATTGTCATATCAGCATCCCTAATCATATCATATCATATAATATAATGCAGTCTGATTAAACTAAAGTCTTCATTTTGAATGGCATTTTCTATAAACGCCTAAATTCAGTTGCAATTAAAATTTAAACTGCACTAATATTGCAGTTATCTCAAATAATTGTGATTAGATCATATATCCACGATTAATACCTAATACTCAGCTCAAACTTTTTTCAACACCACAGAACTGTACAGAAAGAATAAATAAAAGAATAAAAACAAACATGGAACCGATAAAACATCAACCACACAACCACAAACAGCTGCGATCGGCTTGATTGAGAAAGACTTGAAGGAAAGTGTGGTGAACTGAACTAACACTGCGTGTGATTTAGCGATTTAGAAGTAAAATGGTGTGTTTGTGTGTCAGTTACAGACGCTGTACAAGTTCATCGAGCAGAAGGGAAGCTTGCAGGATCTTCTTCCTCTCATGAACTCGCTCACGAAACAGAAGAGTTCGGCGGTGGCTCAGATGGCCAGACAGGGCCTGAAGGATCTGGAGGAAGTCCTCAACCTCCTCAAGAAACTGGCTGTTAAACTGCAGGTGTGTGAGCTGATGCTCTTCATCTTCTGGACCAGTTCCTCTTTAACAGTGTAACAGATATTAACAGTGTCAGTGTCCCTGAATTCATCGACTCTGAAGCCATTTTTTAAATTCAGTTCAATAACAGTCGGTGTAGCAAAAATCATCAATTATGAAATAATTTTTTTTATGTTGATTAAATTCAGTTCAATAACAGTCTGTGTTGCAAAATTCTTCAATTATGATTTTTTTAATGTTGATTAAATTCAGTTCAATAACAGTCAATGTTGCAAAATTCATCAATTATGATTTTTTTAGTGTTGATTAAATTCAGTTCAATAACAGTCAATGTTGCAAAATTCTTCAATTATGATTTTTTTAATGTTGATTAAATTCAGTTCAATAACAGTCAGTGTAGCAAAAATCATCAATTATTATTTTTTTAGTGTTGATTAAATTCAGTTCAATAACAGTCAATGTTGCCAAATTCATCAATTATGATTTTTTTAATGTTGATTAAATTCAGTTCAATAACAGTCAATGTTGCAAAATTCTTCAATTATGATTTTTTTTATGTTGATTTAATTCAGTTCAATAACAGTCAATGTTGCAAAATTCATCAATTCTGATTGTAATCTGCAGGTGTGACGGCTCTCTGTGTGATATCTGATGTTCTTCATCTTCTGGATCAGTTCTCCTCTTCATCTGAATGTGTGTGTCGTGTGTTTTGAAGGTTGTGGTGAATCTGGGTTTGGTCTATAAGGTCCAGCATCACTGCGGGGTCATTTTCCAGTTTGTGGCGTTCATCAGGAAACGGAAACGCACCGTCCCGGATATCTTGGCAGCAGGAGGACGCTACGATCATCTGGTAACACCAACACAACTGAGCAACTGTACACAACTGAGCAACATTTAAATCTCTTAATTGTCTATATTTTATTTTTTGTTTTTCTGCCCTATATTTCCCTATATATTTTTATTTTATTTTATTATTTTATATTTATTTTTTATTATTATTTTATGTATTTTTTTTATTTTCCCCATTATTTGCCCTAAATTTCATTATATTTTATTATTATTATTTAATTAATGTTACAAAATTCATAAATTATGATTTTTTTTTAATGTTGATTCAATTCAGATCAATAACAGTCAATGTTGCAAAATTCATCAATTATGATTTTTTTAATGTTGATTAAATTTAGTTCAATAACAGTCAATGTCGCAAAATTCATCAATTATGATTTTTTTTTATGTTGATTAAATTTAGTTCAATAACAGTCAATGTTGCAAAATTCTTCAATTATGATTTTTTTTAATGTTGATTAAATTTAGTTCAATAACAGTCAATGTCGCAAAATTCATCAATTATGATTTTTTTTTATGTTGATTAAATTTAGTTCAATAACAGTCAATGTCTCAAAATTCATCAATAGTGTCATTGTTCAGATCAAGTGTTTTCCTGATTGTCAGATCATGGAGTTCCACGGGCCGACGGTGTCGAGTCCGGTCCCGTCAGCAGTCGGCGCCAGCATCGCTCTGGATAAGATCTGCTCTGCTGTGGCCAATATGGAGGAACCAGTGAGTGTGTGTGTGTGTGTGTGTGTGTGTGTGTGTGTGTGAGTTCTCCCCTGTGAAGGCCTCCTTCCCTTTACCTCTGCACAGATTAAACATTGTCAAAATAATTCCAGTTCACATGGTGGTTGTAGTTCCTTCTCCAAAGCGCAGTGGGTTGTGGGTAATATTAGCTGTTATATTGAGCACGGATCCACACTTCGAAAATCCACTGGGAATAGTAGATCATCCAGGACTCCTGGCACACTCTCTTCAACACACTGTGCTTTGGGACACACTAATTCTAATCTCACACACTGTTCAGGATGGATAGTGTGAACATTGAGACGCAGGGTCAGTATCAAGATGTGTGACTGTTACACTATATCTGACCTGTGTGTGTGTGTGTGTGTGTGTCAGCCTCCTGTGAGCTCCTGTGATGTTCTGGTGGTTCCCGTGGGTCAGTCCTCCATGAGCAGAGCCGTTAATGTCATCCAGAAACTCTGGGCGGCTGGAGTCTCGACAGACATCGTCTATGATGTGTCTCAGGTCAGTGTTTACATGACGTTTGATGAGTCAAAACACTCACAGGTGAAGACAAAAATGTTGGTCACATGACTCAAGTTCTGAGTAGATGATTGGTGAACGATCAGTTCTTGTAGTCAGTGTGTTGATGCGGCAGAAATGGGCAAGGAGAGACTTTTGGCACCTATAGAGGAGAAAAAAATGGACAAAAAAATCTCAGATTTGATCGATAACGATATTTAAATGATATTTTGTGTGTTTATTGTGTCTACCTTGACAGAGACTCCTAAAGTTTTTGATATTCTTCATATTCTGTGCTGGTCAGTTCACAGCAGTGACAGAAATCATCTTTTCCAATATTTTAAATAGATTTCTATGAGGCATTTTTGCCTTTATAAAGGTTTTTTCTAACCTAATTAAATGTATGCATCATGTTTTGTGTCAAATTCTTACATTTAATCAATACATTTAATTAGAATAATAAGACACAATAGGGCTGTTACCAATCAAATGAAATCAGTATCAACAAAACTCATCTTTGGAATGAAGAGGAAACACAGAATCTGCATCTGAAGTTTAGATGTGTTTACACAGACTGTTTAGTGAAGCTCAGAGGGACATCAATGTGTTTAACCTGCCGTTACACATGCAGAAATAATGTAAACTTAAAACATTGAATATTGATAGTTGAAAGGATTTAATAAATGAAAAGATACTTTAAATGTGAAATTAAAACCACCAGTAGGTGGCAGCAAGTGACCGTTAATGAGGGGGTCATTGAGTTTCAACTGATTAATTTAAGTCTTAATGAGTGAGTCATTGAATCATTCATTCAACTGATTAATTCATTCAGTAACGAAACGCCGCTGTCACTCAGAGACGCAAATAGAGCAAAAAAAGGCAATATTGTGTCTAATAAGTCACTTAATATTAACTTGTTTATTGAACTGTTGTATAAAATCAATATCACATTTGTAATGCTGATATTTGGAGAAAATTAATGATCATTATGTATATATATATAGACATACACAGATAGAAAAAGATAACCCCATTATCTTTAATAGATAATGCATTTTAATAGAATGCCTTTAATAAATCGCGCACTAGTACAGCAGAATATTAGCAGGTGGTTATAATGATTTGCCTCATCTGTGTATTATGAAATTTTGTTCTGTTGCAGTAAAAACCAGAATCTTGCTTTGGTTAGTCTGCGCTCACACTGAAGATAAGAGCGATGAAAATGCCCTTGATTTCTGCTTATTAGTGCAGTTCTGCATGAGCGTGAGTGCTAATGAAGCCGAGAGTCGTTCCAGTGCTTGAGTGCACAACACAAACAGAGTCTCTCTCCACACGCGCAGATGAAGAACATGTGGCCGAAAGCTGTGAGATGCTGGATGATGATGCGTTAGCAGAGTCCACACACACACACACTCACCAGTGGCTTTAGAGGTCAAAACACACCAGGCTGAACTCAAACCTGTTAACTCTTACTCTGCTTTCAAACGTAGATCTTAGTTTGCTCTCAGGTTTAAATTCATTGCATTTCCCTTGAATAGAAACATTTCTGGCCATTAATGATTCTTAGTTGGAGTTTATGAAAGTGTGTTTTTTGATGTTATTGAACTGTGAAAGGTGTGTGTGTGTGTGTGTGTGTGTGTGCGTGTGTGTGTGTGTGTGAGTGTGTGTGTGTGTGTGAGTGAGTGAGTGTGCGTGTGTGAGTGTGTGAGTGTGTGAGTGAGTGTGTGAGTGTGTGAGTGAGTGAGTGAGTGAGTGAGTGAGTGAGTGAGTGAGTGAGTGAGTGAGTGAGAGAGTGAGTGTGTGAGAGAGTGAGTGAGTGAGTGAGTGAGAGAGAGAGAGTGAGTGAGTGAGTGAGTGAGTGAGTGAGTGAGTGAGTGAGTGAGTGAGTGAGTGAGTGTGTGTGTGTGTGTGTGTGTGTGTGTGTGTGTGTGTGTGTGTGTGTGTGTGTGTGTGTGTGTGTGTGTGTGTGTGTGTGAGTGTGAGTGTGAGTGTGAGTGTGAGTGATACAACACAGAGAGACGTCTGTTTCACACGGACGGAGCCGGATACACACACACACTGTCTGCAGTGTTGAACCAGCTCTCTCACACACGGATGAGTGAATGGATGCTCACAGCTTCAGAGCTTCGACATCATCAATGCTTCCCGTCTATTAAAAACGTTGCTAGAGTCACGATATTATAAAGCGTCATCACAGTCTGTGTAGAGTGATCATGAAGAAGAGAGAGAAAGACTAAACGCCACATAATAAATACAGAGACAGTAGGAGGAGAATCCGTGACGCTCTCGCTGACGCACGTGAAGCAAACATGGAGACCCAGTGTCATCCTGATCAGCAGATCCTTCAGTCTGAACCTCATGAGTCACAGTCTAGAGTCCCTCACTTACTCAACCACAAGACAATATTATTATTATTATTATTATCATTATCATCATTCTGTTCGACTCAAAACCACAGTCATTAAATCCCTCATGTGTTTCATCTTTATTACTGGGCGGTTCTTGGGCAGAATACACTGTATTGATCATCAAAACACAATGACTACACAATACTTTTGACACACTCTTATGAATGCAGTCAGATGTGTGTGTGTGTGTGTGTGTGTGTTAATGTGTGTTTTTGTGCCACAGTCACAAGAAGCTCTTCTGGAACATTGCAGACAAGCTGGAATCACATTCATGGTCCTGGTGTCTGATAAAGAAGGAAATTACCTGAAGGTAAATCACATCAACACCTGCACTAGAACAAGCTATTAATATTTAGTGATATTATCTATTTAACTTCACTGACACTACCGGATAACAACTGAATTGATCTGAATAATAACTCTAATGTCTTCTATTGAGCTGCTGTACAGCTCAATTTGAATTAGTTTCATAATTGATTAATTTTGCAACATTGACTGTTACTGAACTGAATTGAATCAACATTGAAAATTAGTTTCATAATTGATTAACTTTACAACTTTAACACATTAAGCTGTATAGCACTATAGAAATATAGAAAAGCACTGTAGGAATAAAAGTGCGTGATTGGCTGGCTCTCTTCTCTTCCGTCAGGTGAAGTCGTTTGAGAAAGACCGTCAGTCGGAGAAGAGAATTCCCGAGTCGGATCTGGTCGATCACTTCATCCAGAAGAGCCGGATCAAACTCTCCGAGGAGAGGAACAGGTGACAGACGCCGACCGGAAACAACCAAGCTGTTAAAATGATGGATTTCTCAATTTTAATCAATTCTCATTTTCATTAATCGATATCTTAAATCTGAAATCCTAAGACTTGATCTTTTAATGCTGTTTCAGTTGATGCACGAACAAAACTTCACTAAACAGCTCCTGCCGCTAAATAATCACAATTTGATTCTGTCACTTTTATTGTGAAATTCAGTCAGTAAATGTGTGTGTGTGTGTGTGTGTGTGTGTGTGTGTGTGTGTGTGTGTGTGTGTGACAGCTGAACCGATCATCTCTTCATCTTTACTACTAGTTACAGCAGCAAATAAACATTCAGAACAACTTCTTGAAATCAATCATGTCTCTTATAATCGGTCAATCAGTGTTTCAGCCGCTGGAGGACAACACTGTCACATTTAAAGCCATTCAGTGACCATAAACTCAACAAATAACTCTAGAGAGGAGCGTTTTGATATGCAACATATTACATATTCATTATATGTGACCCTGGATCACGTCTCCAGTCTCGAGTCGCACGGATTTATCTGTGGCAATATCCAACAATACATTGTATGGGTCAAAATTATGGATTTTTCTTTTATGCCAAAAATCATCAGGATATTCAGTAAAGATTATGTTCCATGAAGATATTTAGTAAATTTTCTACTGTAAATATATAAAACATGTATTTCTGTGAGTGAATGCTGCACAATCGCCAACATAAATGAACAACTTTTCTCAATGTTTAGATTTTTTTGCTCCCTCAGATTCCAGATTTACAAATATTCCAAATATTGTCCTATCCTAACAAACCACACATCAATGGAAAGCTTATTTATTCAGCGTTATATGATGTATAAATCTCAATTTCAAAGAGTTGACCCATGTGACTGGTTTTGTCGTCCACGGTCACATATATTGAAATGAACATTTTCTTCAATATTTACTGTATGTTTGATTAAATAGGTCATGAAAACAGAGTTCCTTGTTCCCTGTATAATTTACAGCCTTAATTAAGAGATTTTTTTCCTTTAGAAGTTTGACGTACTATATATCTGTATTAATCGATATCGAAATCAAATAGAAGTGGGAAATGTGTGTCAATGCGCAGGCCTAGGAAACCATGTGTCCGAGTCCGAGGAAACATCTAATGCTCTTCTGTCTCATCTGTCCATCAGAGAGGTTTCAGAGAGCGTCTCTCTCCAGAATCCTAAGGGATCATCTCTGGGAAACTCAGGTAACCGTTCCTGGCCTCCAGAAACAAACAGACATTATAAACACTGAGAATTATTCTTTTTCATCTTGGTTTTGATAAGTTACTGAGCAGTAACCCGGTTCATTTATTTCAATCATATTCTGTTTTAGTTTTTTATCATTATTGATATTCAATTTTACACTTTTAATGATATTGTTATAATCTATTTTGGGTCTTCTTTCAATCACTATTTTAATCATAGTGTCTATTTTTAATTCTGTTTCTTGCCCTTAAAGCACTTTAAACTGCAATGATTTCTTTGGAAAAGTGCTAAATAAATACAAATTGATTTATTGATTCCTTCCTTCCTTCCTTCCTTCTTTCCTTCCTTCATCCTTCCTCCCTCCCTCCTTCTTTCCTTCCTTCCTTCCTTCCTTCTTTCCTTCCTTCATCCTTCCTCCCTCCCTCCTTCTTTCCTTCCTTCTTTCCTTCCTTCCTTCCTTCTTTCCTTCTTTCTTTCCTTCCTTCATCCTTCCTTCCCTTCTTTCCTTCCTTTCCTTCCTTCCTTCCTTCCTTCCTTCCTTCCTTCCTTCCTTCCTTCCATCCTTCCTTCCTTCCTTCCTTCCTTCCTTCCATCCTTCCTTTCTTCCTTCTTTCCTTCCATCCATCCTTCCTTCCTTTCCTTCTTTCTTTCCTTCTTTCATCCTTCCTTCCTTTCCTTCCTTCCTTCCTTCCTTCCTTCCTTCCTTCCTTCCTTCCTTCCTTCCTTCCTTCCTTCCTTCCATCCTTCCTTCCTTCCTTCCTTCCATCCTTCCTTCCTTCATCCTTCCTTCCTTTCCTTCTTTCTTTCCTTCTTTCATCCTTCCTTCCTTTCCTTCCTTCCTTCCTTCCTTCCTTCCTTCCTTCCTTCCTTCCTTCCTTCCTTCCATCCTTCCTTCCTTCCTTCCTTCCATCCTTCCTTCCTTCATCCTTCCTTCCTTTCCTTCCTTCCTTCCTTCTTTCCTTCCTTCCTTAGGTAAGTAGGGGTTATATGACCAAAATCTAATTTCACTTTAATTTCGTTTCATCATTTCATCTTTGTGATTAACTATAAGAACAAATATGCAAATTACAAACAATAGGACGAGTACAATATAAAAAATAGAGAGATCATTTTTTCATCTAAATCTACATGAATTTTAAAAAACTACAAAGGTTTCAATAGTGTCATTATTCAGTTCAATGTTGATTCAGTTCAGTTCAATGACTAGTCCATCGATTATGAAACTAGTTAATTCAGCTATAAGTGTCGTTACCGCTCAATTCAGTTCAAAGTTCATTAATTTCAAATCAAAGTCATTGTACAGTGTGAGAAACTCGTGTCCTCTCAAGGCTTTCTGCTTTATTAATTCATTGAAACACATTAACACAGACATTACGTTTAAAACCTTGCGGGACATCTTGTTGATCTGAAGTGTTTCCAGCAGATGTCTGAATGTTTCGATGTCCTGGTGTGTTTGCTCAGGTTTGTCCGAGTCCCACGGGAGCAACGCCGGCGTGTCCGTGAACGTGAACCTCGTAACGCCTGAGAAAGTGTCCGCCAGCTCGAGACGGAGATACGAGACGCAGGTCTGTGAACAGTGATCTCACGTCTGACATCATGGGAAACACGCTTTCTTCCTCATCTTGTGCCTTTAAGGCCGGTAGTAAAAGCAAACACTATTCAGACACCAGATATAATATTTGATATTGTTTCACTAGTGTGTGCAGGACACTATAGTTCATTATGTGAGTGAGGAGAGCAAAATCAAGTAAACTGTGACATATTATACCCAATAACTCTTCATACAGAGACTACCAGTGACATTTGGGAGCAAAAATGATTGGGACACTTTGAGCTGATCATGTGTGTTTTCTTTAATTGCTAATGCTCTTTTTACACACAGACTGAACACAATGAAGCATTGCTTGGTGATTGGTTGAGCTAAACTGGTATTATCTAATTGTGTAGTTAAATTTAACAGCTGACAGATATTCAACATAATTCATGTGTGAGACAGTCTAACAGAAGGACGGACAAAACCAGTCAAATATCAACTGAGTTCTGCTCATATTTATCACCATTTTCTAAACTATAGCGAATAAACTGATAATGTGAGAAATGTTGAGGCTGTCTGAGTAAATGTAGGTTTGACTGTGTGTTCCCCTCACAATCACTGACACTCGCTTGTTTTACGCATTTCACATTAATTCTACAATCCCAGAGCTGCTTTTTGACAAATTTCCCTTACAGTCCATTAAACACAGAGAAAGTCTTGTGTTCATTTCTGCTCAATTGCTGTTTAATTCAGCGTGTGTGAGTCTCAGGACAGCAGAGACGCCCTTCTGATGAAATAATCTTTCATATCTGATGAGCCATAGGAACATGAACCCCTGCCGTCCTGCGCTCAGCTTTATTACACTGCCGGTCGAAAGTTTCAAAGTTTATTACTTATGTTTCTGAGAGTCTCTTCTGCTCAAGACTGCGTTTATTTGATCAAACATACAGTAAAACAGTGAAATATTATTATAATAATGTAAATCATCTGTTCTCTATGTGAATATACAGTAAAGTGTAATTTATTCCTGTGATCAAAGCTGAATTTTCAGCATCATTACTCCAGTCTTCAGTGTCACATGATCCTCCAGAAATCACTCTAATATAGGGATTTGATTATAATAATGAATGTTTCTTGAGCATCAATGTTAAAAAAGGGTTATGCTGCTTCAGATTTTATGATACATTGATTATTTATGATACAAAAAAAAGTAAGATCTTAATTTTTTTTTGTTGAAATTGATAGTTTTATTGATTAAGGATGCATTAAATGTATCAAAAGTGACAGTAAAGACATTTATAATGTTACAAAAAATTCTATTTCACATAAACACGGTTCTTTTAGAACTTTCTATTCATCAAAGAATCCTGAAAAATAAAATGTATCACAGTTTCCACTAAAGTATTAACTGTTTTCAACACTGATAATAATCATAAATGTTTCTCGAGCATCAAATCCTCATATTAGAGTGATTTCTGAAGGATCATGTGACACTGAAGACTGGAGTAATGATGCTGAACATTCAGCTTTGATCACAGGAATAAATTACACTTTACTGTATATTCACATAGAGAACAGATGATTTACATTAGAATAATATTTAATATTTTTAATAAGTTTTTGAGCAGCATTAGTGAGCAGAAGAGACTCTTCTCTAAACCTTTGATCGCCAGTGTATATGTGATGAAAAGTGTGTTTTCTGTTCATTCTGCTTTATGAACATAAACTGATTCTGTCTTGCAGATTCAATCGCGACTGCAGAATCTGAGCAGCAATTTACAGAACAAGTGCAGCGACATCGAAGTGTTGGCTGTGAGTACATGATGTCATTTCCTGCTGTCAGATCAACACACAAGCCTTAGCGACATCGCATTGGCCTTTTTAAACGATCGCCATTGGCTGATATGTTTCACACACGCACACACACACTCACACACACTAACCCAACCCCTAAACGTACCCATCACACACAACTTTCTGTATTTTATTATGTTTATTAATTAATGTTCCTTGTGAGGACCAGCAAAAAGTCTCTCAAAGTACAGAATCTCAAGTTTTACGAGTATTTGTGGACATTTGGTACACACACACACACACACACACACACACACACACACACACACACACACACAGACAGACACTCTCACACACACACACACACACACACACACAGTTCTCAGAATTGTAAACAGCAAAGGGTGGCGAACGCTTGTCATCGAGATTTACATCGTTTGCGTATTTAGTTAATTAGTGGTTATGTGGGAATACAGTGGTTTACTGTTATTACAGTTTACAAAACTCCATCTAACCCTGAGTTATGAGTTCATATACACACACACACACACACACACACACACACACACACATCTGATCAACATCACTTACAGAAACTAAATCTGCGTCATGGCATTAAACATCACATGCACTGCAAAAAAAAAAAAAAATATATATATATATCTTCCTCAGTGTTTTTGTCCAGTGCAAATACATCAAGATACATTTACTGGAGTGGCAACATGAATATATGAAGTCTTGTTTTCTTAGAAATGTTACAAAATTTAGTTTAACGCTTAAAACATGAACAAATATGTCAATATAGTATGAAAATGTGTTGATTATTTTCAGATATTTGTATCAACTTCATTCAAGACTTCTCATTTTGCTTCTCCAGTAAACGTACATTAGACATTTGTACTGAAAAACAAGACAAACAAATTCTATTATTTTTATTCTATTACTATTGTAGTATTTTGTCTATTTTACTGAGATGATGTAAAGCACACTGGTCAACATGTTTAAATAGTGAGATCGACATTGTCAAAGGAAGGCACAGTAAGAGTGATTTCCACGTTCTAGTGTTCAGAGATAATCAAGATCTTTTAATGTGTAAAATGAATGAAAAACTAATGGAAATGACTTTGAAACTTTGAAGTGTTTCTAATTCGACTCGCCGTGTGCTTTAGACTTCAGTTTATTCCTCAACAAGCTCTTAAAGTCTTAAACTGACCTTTATAAACCCTGCTTATGAAAACAAAGAGTTTCGATGTCATGTGACCCTGGATCACGTCACCAGTCACGAGTCGCACGGGTTTATCTGTGGCAATATCCAACAATACATTATAGGGGTCAAAATTATAGATTTTTCTTTTATGCCAAAAATCATGAGGATATTCAGTAAAGATCATGATCCATGAAGATATTTTGTAAATGTCCTACCGTAAATATATAAAACATGTATTTGTGTGAGTGAATGCTGCACAATCGCCAACATAAATGAACAACTTTAAAGGAGATTTTCTCAATGTTTAGATTTTTTTGCTCCCTCAGATTACAGATTTACAATAGTTGTGTCTCAGACAAATATTGTCCTATCCTAACAAACCACACACCAATGGAAAGATTATTTATTCAGCGTTATATGATGCATAAATCTCAATTTCATAGAATTGACCCATGTGACTGGTTTTGTGGTCCAGGGTCACATATTGACTGACTTCTGCCCTGTTAACGCTCATTTTGAGCACTTCCTGTTGACTGGTGCGCTGTGTTTACATTGTGTGCCGTTGTTCAGATAAGACTCCATTGTGTGTGTGTGGAAATGACCGTCACACACTCTCATTCCTCCTCAGGTCGATCTGCCCAAGGAAACACTCGTCAACTTCCTGTCCCTCGAGGTTTGTGCCGCCGCTGTTATCATCAGCTATTCTGAGTTCATGAACGGCATTCCTGTGGAAATCTGAAGCGGAAGAGGGAAACCCTCGCGCCCAGCCTGACCATGAGGAACACACATGATATTACAGAGAATTATGGGATATTTCACTCTGAAACAGACCTTTCCTCGCATTTTTGTAACACATCTTTCCCTCCCTCGGGTCAAAATAACCCGAAGCCCTAAAATGATACTTTTTTTTGTTCAGAAAGCTTATTTTATTTCATTTTGATAATATTTGTTCTATATTTATATTTATTTACCTTTTAAATGACTAGATTTGATCAATAAATAATAAATAAATAGTAATTTAAGCACATTTTTTCAACTTAAAATCAAAATAACTCACAATTTCATGCATAACTATTTTATTTCAGCTCTAAATATCTTACATTGTGTGTCTTTGCCGACCTCTTGTGGAAAATATAATAATATAAGATGATATTTCGTGACTCTAGATGGGCTTATATCTCTATATGAGCTGTTCCTCTGGGTCCTAAAGTCAGTTCTCTTCAGTGTACATTCAGATACACATGTATACACTATATAATCATCATTTGGTAAAGTTTTAGCATTTTTAGTTTGAATTTTGAGCATTTTTAGTTATTTTTTAGGTAATGTGTACTGAAGCATTCCTCGCATTCCAAAAGTGGAGTCCACTAAACCACACAGGCTGATTCTGAATCTGAATATGAATATGAATGAACTGAACACACATTATGATCCGATATGATTCCTGTCCTCTTCCTCTCAGTTCGACGGCGAGGAGCAGTTCAACATCAGTGTGAAGACGCTTCTCTCTCGGCTGCCCAAACAGCGCTACCTCAAGAGCATCTGTGAACAGATCCACCACTTCAAAATATACAAAAGGTACCAGAGTAAAAGTGCATTTACATCAACAATCAGGTATAATGCCATATTATCTACAAACAGTGTAGAAAACTTTATTCCAGAATCATTTTTTTTTCCCAAATTCCATGTTATATTTTCTCAAATTCTATTTTTTTTTTTTTTTTTTTTTTTTTTTTTCATTTTCATTTTTCTGGATTCCAATTATTATTATTTTTTTTAGCTCTTTCAGTGGTTTTTAGTGGTTAACCAATTTTAACAGTTAAATACAAATTTTCTAATCAAAAAGCATGTCTAATTAATTTAAATCATTAAACTTGTATAATTTGATTTATAAATAAATAAATAAAAGTTTATAAAAAGTTACGTTTAGAGCCCGATTAAATACTTTTTAAAAAATTCTCAAATTCCATTAAATTTTTACCAAATTTTTTTTTTTTTTTCTAGATTCCATTTTTTTTTTTTTTTTTTTTTATCCATTTTAATTAAATTAAATTTCATTATTCAAAAGCATTCCTAATTCATTGATATCATTTCAAACTTGTACAATTTAACAAACATACCGGTAAATAAATAAAAGTTTATAAAAAATTAAGTTAAGAACACTATGAAATACGTTTAATTTTTTTCTCAAATTCCATTTTATTTTTACCAAATTTATTTTTTTCCATTTAAATTTGTCTGAATTCCATTTATTTATTTTCGTTTCAAATTTTTTGGAGTCCATTTTAATGGTTAAATTAAATTTTAGTAATCAAAAAAGCACGTCTAATTAATTTAAATCATTAAACTTGTACAATTTTAAAATAAATAAATAAAAGTGTAATAAAAATTACATGTTCTATGAAATATGTAAAAAAAAAAAAACTTTTTATTTTTACCAAATTCTGTTTTAAGTTTTCTTGATTTCATTTGAATGGTTTTAATTGAATCCATTAAGAAATGTATCCCCTAAAAATGATCATTTTGTCATGGTTTATTCTCCCTCCTGTCGTTCCTGTATGACTTTAGTTTTTGTGTGGAACACAGAAGATGTTTTGAAGAATGTTGGTAACCAAACAGTTTCTGTTCCCATTCACTTCCAGTGTATTTTTTTTCCATATAATGAAAGTCAATGGGAACCAAAACTGCTTGCTTACCAACATTCTTCACAATATCTTCTTTTTTGTTCAGCAGAAAAAAGGAGAAAAATAAAGTTGTCTAGTATATGTGTGTTTAAAGGGATAGTTCACTTTACTCACTCTTTTCTGTGGATCACAAAAGATGTTTTTTTTTTTTTTTTTGTCAATACAATGGAAGTCAATGGGGTCCAATATTGTTTGGTTTCCAACAGTAGAAAAGTGAGTTCATTTCTTTCATGTTTGGGTGAACTTTATGCTATAAATACACTGTTCTGATGATATTGAGTTCTGTGTGTTTGTAACGATATTAGCTAACGGTTTTCCAAGGTTATCCTGACCGTAGTTTCACTACTGTAAATTACGAGTAGCTTTTATCCTGGAAAACGACTGTTTTAAAGTATCCGGGTGTGTAGGAGAGCGTGTTTTGCCAGGTTTCCTCACAGAGACGCTTATTAACCCGACGGCAGTGTTTCGCCTTTCCAGACGCTTTTATTCAGGATCATAAAACCTGATCCGAACGATGAAGTTCTTCAGAGGCTCTTTCTCCTGCTCTCGAAACATGTTCTTCTTGTGTTTCTCTGGAGGAATGGAAATTCCCTGTGTTTGGGATTCTCTGAACAGTTTTTAGTTTTTTCTGGACTTTAGCGTTTATGTATGTTGTGTTGATTCTCAAAGACCGTCTTTGGAGAGTTTGTGGGTCAAATATGGTTTGTGTTCATTTGACTATAGTTTTACTCTTCATTTTACTAAAACTAGAGTGTTTTCATAGCAGATCTGGCTTCTCAGAACTAGACTAGCGGAAAGAAAACACGAGTTTATTTTAGTGCACTCGATCTATTAGTGTGAGTTTGAGTCAGAAATCTCCACTTTTCTTCAGATCTATATTCTGAAGGTTTGTTCATACATCACTCACATGATTTATACAACATCTGAATCCTAAAACACATTTTCTGTGTGTTTGATCTAGTGATCAAAAGAGAAATCTCTGTATAAACCTGGCAAGATTAACGAACATGACTTTATCGAATGTTCACGTTTCTGTTCTGGAAATTAGTGCATATTTAATTAAATAAAGCCTCATTTACATATTTAAACATGACATTTCAGAAAACTTGATATAAAATGATTGTCTTGATGTACAGATTAATTAACTGATGATAGAATGTTAATTCTATTAATTAAAATGTTTAGTAGATGGACAAAAATCTCAAGAGTCGGATAATATACAGTCAGACATCTTTTTATTCTTACGAAGCAAGAACCTAATTCTCTGATTATGAAGTGCATATTGTCTTCATTTATTGACATGAATCGTCACTTTCTAGATGACCACAGTGAGATCCTCCAGTGGAGTTTTATATGCGTAATATATCAAACATCCTAATCAATTCACAGGGATTTAAGACGTTCAAGAACGTTCTTTTCAAAAAATGTTAATTCAGTTTTGTCTTAAGAATACTCACGATAACTTTTAAGTTAGAAAATGTTTAGTGTATTCTTCAGAATGTGTCAGAATGTGTTCATCTGCTAATGATCAGTATATGATCAGTCTTAAAAATTTTATTTAAAATAGTATTTTTGCAAATTTTTCATATAAAAAGTTGCAGAATTTTATGTTCAGTGATAAAGATATCCTTTATTCACTTCAGCAATAATCTGCCAAGTGTCGTCTCTGAAACCAGATCAAACTTCTAAAGCATTCAAGATTTACCAGTTTAAGTTGGAGATTTAATTTTCAGGTTTATGTTCAAAAAGTGGATTATAAATACAGCGATTTAGTATAAACAAATCCCCTAAAAATAAAAAATATTAAATTAAAAAAACATTTTTTATTTATTTTTTCAGACACGCGAAGAGCGCCAGAGGGTTAGTGAAGTCTGTTCATCAGAGTGTGTCATGAATCTTCAGTCTTTAATCAGTGTGTGATCAGCTGGATTGACGCTGGTGTGTGTGTGTGTGTGTGTGTGTGTGTGTGTGTGTGTGTGTGTGTGTGTGTGTGTGTGTGTGTGTGTGTGTTTCAGGGTCGCTGTGGTCGTTCTTTACAGTTACAGAGACGATTATTACAAGATCCTCCTCTGATCTGTGCTTTCGCCGCCCGGACTAACGAACGCCCACAGCCGATTCAGTGCCGACGCGTGATCGAAGGGTCCAGTGATGAAATCACACCACAAAATACTGTACAGTCCAGAACTGAAGCAAATAAAGTATTTTCCCAGATCCCATTGTCTTGATTTTTCTTTTTACATGCATAAGTCAATGAATTTTAGCATCTCTTTTATGAGCACAGAATCAATTCTCAAGTTTATATGCATATAAAAATCAGCAGAAATGTATTGTTTATAATACCTTGATTTCAGTCACATTGATTAATTGTAAACTTTTTCATAATAAAGCTCTAAATCAGAGTTGATATGAACCATAAATCTGATGATATTTGCTATATATTGCTCTGAGTGAGTATATGTACAGGGGAATCTGTAAAGATCAAATAATAACATGTTGATGTTACTCTCAGTTTCACCGCCACCATTAAAAGACACATATGTGGGTTTAAGATTATGATCACTCATCTCTCAGAAGTTAATTATAAGTTGTGCAATAATATTTATGCAAAAGATCTTTAGCCAAAGGCGATGTTGCAATAAGATCATTCATATTATGCAATGCATTTGCAATTATCAATGAACATAAGAGTGTTTTCAGACATGAAGAGCTTTTGTGTTGTTCCCAAACAGGGATTACAATGATCATTTCTTGGTTCGCTCTTCCAAGGCAACATTTTAAACGGTGTTTGTTTTTTACAATAGAACAAACATACAAATGAAATAATAGCATTTTGTACATGAATACAGTTAGTCCTACCTGAAATCTGATAAATGCATATTAATCCTTCTTAAAGCTAAAGAACAGATCTGAGTTTTTACATTTTCTTTTGGGATTTTAGGTTATTATAACAAGAAGTGACTCTGGAGAAGCGACACGGTTCACACAAATCATTTTTATTTCAAAAACAGGCGTACATGTTACAGCCGAACAGCGAGAGGATCACACTGACACGCGTGGCAAAGGTCAAATAAATAAGCTCTGATATAAAGCGGACAGACGGTTTACAAAATCTGTACAGCAGCTTTGGGTTTCTCTGCCGACACCACAGACACTTACTACGGTTTAGTATTAATAAATAAATGTGAAAAAATAAATAAGATACTTTCCTCTACTATTTTTTTTTTTTTATGGTTTTTGTACATTTATCAAACTGCATTCACTCTAATTCTTTCTCTGAACAACAATCAACATGTGATTCATTCAGACTAACACACAATGTTTTACTGAAACCATTTTTCTTTTGGATAGTACGATATCAAAATCACGTAATAAAGTCCCACTCGTCACATAAACGTCCATTAACTGAATCTAAACTGTCTCGTTCTGAATGTCGTATGACATCACAACCATAATTAACATATGACAGAGTTCCGCCAATCACAGCAGAGATCATTTACATATCTCTTAAAGACACAGTATCAAAAACAGTCTGTCAGAGCAAACAAAATGTTAATGTAAATAATTTCTACCTTTTTTGGCGCCAAAAAACCTCGACTTGCATTAAAGAACTTGGAAAACTATAGAACTTGGAAAGATATAAACGAAGAAAAAGAGCATTTTAAATACTGATTCCAAGAGGAGCAAATAATGTAAAGTTTCTCCAGAGTTGTTATGAATGGAAAGGGAATTCCCATGTGTGTAAACTAGTTTCACTTCGAGAAATAAAGAGCGATATGTATTGTGACGTTTGGTTCAGAACACACGGGAACGTCCAGTGTCGCGTCTCTCGCTCCATCACGACACGAGGCTTAAAAGTGACTAACGATAAACTACAAGTAACACGTATAGAAATGAATAAGCAGAGGTCCGGAAACACACCAGTCCTGGAAGGCCTCGGGATATCTGCGGTCCGTGTGGATCTGCACAATGCTAATAATCTCTGGTAAAGGTTTTGTCGTGGATCGACACAGAACGGCACGAAACTCCATGTCCATGAAACTGTCGTCCTCGCTGACGCGCGATAAAAACATTAAAGCAAGAGATGTCAAGCGTTTCACAAGACTGGGTTCTTCCGCTGGAGAACGAAGCTCCTAACGCATTCCCCCGGCTGGAGGATCCGGTTCAGATGCGGTTAGCATCCGTGTCCGTTGGCGAGTTTAGCGCGTGGGATTGTGATCCGCTCCGCTTCCGACGGGAAACTCCCGTTCCTCGAGCTCTGGAACTTGTTCTCTTTGGACGACGGCTCCATGTAAACCACCGAGTTCTTGTTCACGTGTTTCTTCAGGATCACCGTCTGCAGGAAAAACATGCAATATTTGGTTTTATGCAAAATAATTTTCACTCAGACTTGATTAGCTATATTTGGTAGGGATGCACGATATATCGGACACATTATCGGTATCGGCCGATATATGATCATTTTTAATGCTATCATTATCGGCTCGACAAAGGAAATTTAGCCGATATATTAAAGCTGATAAATAATGTATTATGTCCTTCAGCTGAGACGCTTCAGATTCGCACTGTTCAACATGATGGTGTTGAATTGCTTGAAATATGATTGAAATCACTTCAAAAAAGGAAAATACAGTAAAAGTGCAACATGTGCAGCGCAAGTCTGTCATATCGGCTACATAACATTATAATAAAAACATTATTATTGTGTGTTTGGGAAGTGGCTTTTATTGATGAGACTTTTTGTAATCAGGCTCTATAATTTTCAATTATATCAAAATTTGGATTTAGTTTTATCGGCCAATATATCGGTTATCGGTTTTCAAATATCGGCCAAAATTTTCATATTTGTGCATCCCTAATATTTAGAAATAATAATAATTTGTATTTGTATAGTGCATTTCACACTTCTTGATGTTAGTGTTTATAATATCTTAACTCTTTCACTGCCAGCATTTTTGATCATTTTCACAGAATGAATATTTTGTTGAATGTATATCTGAACATGCAATACATCAAATGAAAGAACAAACAAACGGTTTTATTCTATTCTATTATCGGTTAGCGGTATCGGCCAAAATTTTCATATTTGTGCATCCCTAATATTTTTAAAAAAATTAAATTTGGATTTAGATTTATCAGCCAATATATCGGTTATCGGCTTTCAAATATAAAGAATTATCGGTTATCGGTATCGGCCAAAATTTGCATATTTGTGCATCCCTAATATTTAAAAAAGAAGGATAATTTTTATTTGTATAGTGCATTTCACACTTCCTGATGTTAGTGTTTATAATATCTTCACTCTTTCACTGCCAGCATTTTTGATCATTTTCACAGAATGTATATTTTGTTGTATGTATATCTGAACATGCAATACATAAAAAAAAAAACAAAAAAAAAAAAAACTTTTATTCTAGCTTCATGCATTCTTTTTTTTTTTTGATTAACACCTGAGTTTGAGCAGGTTTTATAAAAATTTAAAAAAGCAATATTTTGAACCAAAACCTG
>CM040808.1:35439638-35484638 GCA_022829025.1 Squalius cephalus | reverse complement strand
CACTGATCATAACTCAGAAATGTTTCTTGAGCATCAAATCATCATATTAGAGTGATTTCTGAAGGATCATGTGACACTGAAGACTGGAGTAATGATGCTGAAAATTCAGCTTTGATCACAGGAATAAATTACACTTTACTATATATTCACACAGAGAACAGCGATTTACATTATAATAATATTTCACTGTTTTTACTGTATTTTTGATCAAATAAACGCAGTCTTGATGAGAAGAGACTTCTTTAAAACATTAAAGGGGTCATGACATGAGAAATCAAATTACCTTTTGACATATAGTAGTTCTTTGTATCATTTAAACATCCTGCAAGTTTCATAGTAAAAACATTACACTTCATTATATTTAATCAAGCTCCAAAAACATCTTATTTTGATATTGCGAGATGTGACATCGCAAAACATTTGCATATGCCCACCTCCCAAGCAAGACATTGACGAATAGTTATACATCATCACACCATAGGCCACGCCCACTGGCGTTCAGTATCTTAACATCATCATCCAGCTCAGTTCAGTTCTCATATAATGGTGTCAATGCAGGAGATCAATAATATTGTTGATTAAATGTCACCAAATAAATGCTTCAAAAGCAAACAGAAGCCATTATAATGACTGACGCTGTCTACACTGATACAGTATACAGATGTGTGTTCAGATTATATTGACTGATGCTGTCTACACTGATACAGTATACAGATGTGTGTTCAGATTATAATGACTGACGCTGATACACTGATACAGTATACAGATGTGTGTTCAGATTATAATGACTGACGCTGTCTACACTGATACAGTATACAGATGTGTGTTCAGATTATAACGATTGACGCTGTCTACACTGATACAGTATACAGATGTGTGTTCAGATTATATTGACTGATGCTGTCTACACTGATACAGTATACAGATGTGTGTTCAGATTATAATGACTGATGCTGTCTACACTGATACAGTATACAGATGTGTGTTCAGATTATAATGACTGACGCTGATACACTGATACAGTATACAGATGTGTGTTCAGATTATAATGACTGACGCTGTCTACACTGATACAGTATACAGATGTGTGTTCAGATTATAATGATTGAAGCTGTCTACACTGATACAGTATACAGATGTGTGTTCAGATTATAATGACTGATGCTGTCTACACTGATACAGTATACAGATGTGTGTTCAGATTATAATGACTGATGCTGTCTACACTGATACAGTATACAGATGTGTGTTCAGATTGTAATGACTGAAGCTGTCTACACTGATACAGTATACAGATGTGTGTTCAGATTATAATGACTGACGCTGTCTACACTGATACAGTATACAGATGTGTGTTCAGATTATAATGATTGAAGCTGTCTACACTGATACAGTATACAGATGTGCGTTCAGATTATAATGACTGATGCTGTCTACACTGATACAGTATACAGATGTGTGTTCAGATTATAATGACTGATGCTGTCTACACTGATACAGTATACAGATGTGTGTTCAGATTATAATGATTGAAGCTGTCTACACTGATACAGTATACAGATGTGTGTTCAGATTATAATGACTGATGCTGTCTACACTGATACAGTATACAGATGTGTGTTCAGATTGTAATGACTGAAGCTGTCTACACTGATACAGTATACAGATGTGTGTTCAGATTGTAATGACTGAAGCTGTCTACACTGATACAGTATACAGATGTGTGTTCAGATTATAATGACTGACGCTGTCTACACTGATACAGTATACAGATGTGTGTTCAGATTATAATGATTGACGCTGTCTACACTGATACAGTATACAGATGTGTGTTCAGATTATAATGATTGACGCTGTCTACACTGATACAGTATACAGATGTGTGTTCAGATTATAATGACTGACGCTGTCTACACTGATACAGTATACAGATGTGTGTTCAGATTATAATGATTGACGCTGATACACTGATACAGTATACAGATGTGTGTTCAGATTATAATGACTGACGCTGTCTACACTGATACAGTATACAGATGTGTGTTCAGATTGTAATGACTGAAGCTGTCTACACTGATACAGTATACAGATGTGTGTTCAGATTATAATGACTGACGCTGTCTACACTGATACAGTATACAGATGTGTGTTCAGATTATAATGATTGACGCTGTCTACACTGATACAGTATACAGATGTGTGTTCAGATTATAATGATTGACGCTGTCTACACTGATACAGTATACAGATGTGTGTTCAGATTATAACGACTGACGCTGTCTACACTGATACAGTATACAGATGTGTGTTCAGATTATAATGACTGACGCTGTCTACGCTGATACAGTATACAGATGTGTGTTCAGATTATAATGACTGACGCTGATACACTGATACAGTATACAGATGTGTGTTCAGATTATAATGACTGACGCTGTCTACACTGATACAGTATACAGATGTGTGTTCAGATTATAATGATTGACGCTGTCTACACTGATACAGTATACAGATGTGTGTTCAGATTATAATGATTGACGCTGTCTACACTGATACAGTATACAGATGTGTGTTCAGATTATAATGACTGACGCTGTCTACACTGATACAGTATACAGATGTGTGTTCAGATTATAATGACTGACGCTGTCTACACTGATACAGTATACAGATGTGTGTTCAGATTATAATGACTGACGCTGTCTACACTGATACAGTATACAGATGTGTGTTCAGATTATAATGACTGATGCTGTCTACACTGATACAGTATACAGATGTGTGTTCAGATTATAATGATTGACGCTGTCTACACTGATACAGTATACAGATGTGTGTTCAGATTATAATGATTGACGCTGTCTACACTGATACAGTATACAGATGTGTGTTCAGATTATAATGACTGACGCTGTCTACACTGATACAGTATACAGATGTGTGTTCAGATTGTAATGACTGAAGCTGTCTACACTGATACAGTATACAGATGTGTGTTCAGATTATAATGACTGACGCTGTCTACACTGATACAGTATACAGATGTGTGTTCAGATTATAATGATTGACGCTGTCTACACTGATACAGTATACAGATGTGTGTTCAGATTGTAATGACTGAAGCTGTCTACACTGATACAGTATACAGATGTGCGTTCAGATTATAATGACTGATGCTGTCTACACTGATACAGTATACAGATGTGTGTTCAGATTATAATGATTGACGCTGTCTACACTGATACAGTATACAGATGTGTGTTCAGATTGTAATGACTGAAGCTGTCTACACTGATACAGTATACAGATGTGCGTTCAGATTATAATGACTGATGCTGTCTACGCTGATACAGTATACAGATGTGTGTTCAGATTATAATGACTGACGCTGTCTACACTGATACAGTATACAGATGTGTGTTCAGATTATAATGATTGACGCTGTCTACACTGATACAGTATACAGATGTGTGTTCAGATTATAATGATTGACGCTGTCTACACTGATACAGTATACAGATGTGTGTTCAGATTATAATGACTGACGCTGTCTACACTGATACAGTATACAGATGTGTGTTCAGATTATAATGATTGACGCTGTCTACACTGATACAGTATACAGATGTGTGTTCAGATTATAATGATTGACGCTGTCTACACTGATACAGTATACAGATGTGTGTTCAGATTATAATGACTGACGCTGTCTACACTGATACAGTATACAGATGTGTGTTCAGATTATAATGACTGACGCTGTCTACACTGATACAGTATACAGATGTGTGTTCAGATTATAATGACTGACGCTGTCTACACTGATACAGTATACAGATGTGTGTTCAGATTATAATGACTGACGCTGTCTACGCTGATACAGTATACAGATGTGTGTTCAGATTATAACGACTGACGCTGTCTACACTGATACAGTATACAGATGTGTGTTCAGATTATAACGACTGACGCTGTCTACACTGATACAGTATACAGATGTGTGTTCAGATTATAATGATTGAAGCTGTCTACACTGATACAGTATACAGATGTGTGTTCAGATTATAATGACTGACCCTGATACACTGATACAGTATACAGATGTGTGTTCAGATTATAATGACTGACTCTGAAACACTGATACAGTATACAGATGTGTGTTCAGATTATAATGACTGACGCTGTCTACACTGATACAGTATACAGATGTGTGTTCAGATTATAACTGACGCTGTCTACACTGATACAGTATACAGATGTGTGTTCAGATTATAATGACTGACGCTGTCTACACTGATACAGTATACAGATGTGTGTTCAGATTATAATGACTGACGCTGTCTACACTGATACAGTATACAGATGTGTGTTCAGATTATAATGACTGACACTGATACAGTATACAGATGTGTGTTCAGATTATAATGACTGACGCTGATACACTGATACAGTATACAGATGTGTTTTCAGATTATAATGACTGACACTGATACAGTATACAGATGTGTGTTCAGATTATAATGACTGACGCTGATACACTGATACAGTATACAGATGTGTGTTCAGATTATAATGACTGACGCTGTCTACACTGATACAGTATACAGATGTGTGTTCAGATTATAACGACTGACGCTGTCTACACTGATACAGTATACAGATGTGTGTTCAGATTATAACGACTGACGCTGTCTACACTGATACAGTATACAGATGTGTGTTCAGATTATAATGATTGAAGCTGTCTACACTGATACAGTATACAGATGTGTGTTCAGATTATAATGACTGACGCTGTCTACACTGATACAGTATACAGATGTGTGTTCAGATTATAATGATTGACGCTGTCTACACTGATACAGTATACAGATGTGTGTTCAGATTATAATGACTGACCCTGATACACTGATACAGTATACAGATGTGTGTTCAGATTATAATGACTGACTCTGAAACACTGATACAGTATACAGATGTGTGTTCAGATTATAATGACTGACGCTGTCTACACCGATACAGTATACAGATGTGTGTTCAGATTATAATGCCTGACACTGATACAGTATACAGATGTGTGTTCAGATTATAATGACTGACGCTGATACACTGATACAGTATACAGATGTGTGTTCAGATTATAATGCCTGACACTGATACAGTATACAGATGTGTGTTCAGATTATAATGACTGACGCTGTCTACACTGATACAGTATACAGATGTGTGTTCAGATTATAAAGATTGACGCTGTCTACACTGATACAGTATACAGATGTGTGTTCAGATTATAATGACTGACGCTGTCTACACTGATACAGTATACAGATGTGTGTTCAGATTATAATGACTGATGCTGTCTACACTGATACAGTATACAGATGTGTGTTCAGATTATAATGACTGACGCTGTCTACACCGATACAGTATACAGATGTGTGTTCAGATTATAATGACTGATGCTGTCTACACTGATACAGTATACAGATGTGTGTTCAGATTATAATGACTGACGCTGTCTACACCGATACAGTATACAGATGTGTGTTCAGATTATAATGACTGATGCTGTCTACACTGATACAGTATACAGATGTGTGTTCAGATTATAATGACTGACGCTGTCTACACTGATACAGTATACAGATGTGTGTTCAGATTATAATGACTGACGCTGTCTACACTGATACAGTATACAGATGTGTGTTCAGATTATAATGACTGACGCTGATACACTGATACAGTATACAGATGTGTGTTCAGATTATAATGACTGACGCTGTCTACGCTGATACAGTATACAGATGTGTGTTCAGATTATAATGACTGATGCTGTCTACACTGATACAGTATACAGATGTGTGTTCAGATTATAATGACTGACGCTGTCTACGCTGATACAGTATACAGATGTGTGTTCAGATTATAATGACTGATGCTGTCTACACTGATACAGTATACAGATGTGTGTTCAGATTATAATGACTGATGCTGTCTACGCTGATACAGTATACAGATGTGTGTTCAGATTATAATGACTGATGCTGTCTACACTGATACAGTATACAGATGTGTGTTCAGATTATAATGACTGACGCTGTCTACGCTGATACAGTATACAGATGTGTGTTCAGATTATAATGACTGATGCTGTCTACACTGATACAGTATACAGATGTGTGTTCAGATTATAATGACTGACGCTGTCTACGCTGATACAGTATACAGATGTGTGTTCAGATTATAATGACTGACGCTGTCTACGCTGATACAGTATACAGATGTGTGTTCAGATTATAATGACTGACGCTGTCTACGCTGATACAGTATACAGATCTGTGTTCAGATTATAATGACTGATGCTGTCTACACTGATACAGTATACAGATGTGTGTTCAGATGATAATGACTGAAGCTGTCTACACTGATACAGTATACAGATGTGTGTTCAGATTATAATGACTGACGCTGTCTACACTGATACAGTATACAGATGTGTGTTCAGATTATAATGACTGACGCTGTCTACACTGATACAGTATATAGATGTGTGTTCAGATTATAATGACTGACGCTGTCTACACTGATACAGTATACAGATGTGTGTTCAGATTATAATGACTGAAGCTGTCTACACTGATACAGTATACAGATGTGTGTTCAGATTATAATGACTGATGCTGTCTACGCTGATACAGTATACAGATGTGTGTTCAGATTATAATGACTGACGCTGTCTACGCTGATACAGTATACAGATGTGTGTTCAGATTATAATGACTGATGCTGTCTACACTGATACAGTATACAGATGTGTGTTCAGATTATAATGACTGACGCTGTCTACACTGATACAGTATACAGATGTGTGTTCAGATTATAATGACTGATGCTGTCTACGCTGATACAGTATACAGATGTGTGTTCAGATTATAATGACTGACGCTGTCTACGCTGATACAGTATACAGATGTGTGTTCAGATTATAATGACTGATGCTGTCTACACTGATACAGTATACAGATGTGTGTTCAGATTATAATGACTGATGCTGTCTACACTGATACAGTATACAGATGTGTGTTCAGATTATAATGACTGATGCTGTCTACGCTGATACAGTATACAGATGTGTGTTCAGATTATAATGACTGACGCTGTCTACGCTGATACAGTATACAGATGTGTGTTCAGATTATAATGACTGATGCTGTCTACACTGATACAGTATACAGATGTGTGTTCAGATTATAATGACTGACGCTGTCTACATTGATACAGTATACAGATGTGTGTTCAGATTATAATGACTGACGCTGATACAGTATACAGATGTGTGTTCAGATTATAATGACTGACGCTGATACAGTATACAGATGTGTGTTCAGATTATAATGACTGACGCTGTCTACACTGATACAGTATACAGATGTGTGTTCAGATTATAATGACTGACGCTGATACAGTATACAGATGTGTGTTCAGATTATAATGACTGATGCTGTCTACACTGATACAGTATACAGATGTGTGTTCAGATTATAATGACTGATGCTGTCTACACTGATACAGTATACAGATGTGTGTTCAGATTATAATGACTGATGCTGTCTACACTGATACAGTATACAGATGTGTGTTCAGATTATAATGACTGACGCTGTCTACACCGATACAGTATACAGATGTGTGTTCAGATTATAATGACTGACACTGTCTACACTGATACAGTATACAGATGTGTGTTCAGATTATAATGACTGACGCTGTCTACACTGATACAGTATACAGATGTGTGTTCAGATTATAATGACTGATGCTGTCTACACTGATACAGTATACAGATGTGTGTTCAGATTATAATGACTGATGCTGTCTACACTGATACAGTATACAGATGTGTGTTCAGATTATAATGACTGACGCTGTCTACACCGATACAGTATACAGATGTGTGTTCAGATTATAATGACTGACACTGTCTACACTGATACAGTATACAGATGTGTGTTCAGATTATAATGACTGACGCTGTCTACACTGATACAGTATACAGATGTGTGTTCAGATTATAATGACTGATGCTGTCTACACTGATACAGTATACAGATGTGTGTTCAGATTATAATGACTGATGCTGTCTACACTGATACAGTATACAGATGTGTGTTCAGATTATAATGACTGATGCTGTCTACACTGATACAGTATACAGATGTGTGTTCAGATTATAATGACTGACGCTGTCTACACCGATACAGTATACAGATGTGTGTTCAGATTATAATGACTGACACTGTCTACACTGATACAGTATACAGATGTGTGTTCAGATTATAATGACTGACGCTGTCTACACTGATACAGTATACAGATGTGTGTTCAGATTATAATGACTGATGCTGTCTACACTGATACAGTATACAGATGTGTGTTCAGATTATAATGACTGATGCTGTCTACACTGATACAGTATACAGATGTGTGTTCAGATTATAATGACTGACACTGTCTACACTGATACAGTATACAGATGTGTGTTCAGATTATAATGACTGACGCTGTCTACACTGATACAGTATACAGATGTGTGTTCAGATTATAATGACTGATGCTGTCTACACTGATACAGTATACAGATGTGTGTTCAGATTATAATGACTGACGCTGATACACTGATACAGTATACAGATGTGTGTTCAGATTATAATGACTGACACTGTCTACACTGATACAGTATACAGATGTGTGTTCAGATTATAATGACTGACGCTGTCTACACTGATACAGTATACAGATGTGTGTTCAGATTATAATGACTGATGCTGTCTACACTGATACAGTATACAGATGTGTGTTCAGATTATAATGACTGATGCTGTCTACACTGATACAGTATACAGATGTGTGTTCAGATTATAATGACTGACGCTGTCTACACTGATACAGTATACAGATGTGTGTTCAGATTATAATGACTGACGCTGTCTACACTGATACAGTATATAGATGTGTGTTCAGATTATAATGACTGATGCTGTCTACACCGATACAGTATACAGATGTGTGTTCAGATTATAATGACTGATGCTGTCTACACTGATACAGTATACAGATGTGTGTTCAGATTATAATGACTGACGCTGTCTACACTGATACAGTATATAGATGTGTGTTCAGATTATAATGACTGATGCTGTCTACACCGATACAGTATACAGATGTGTGTTCAGATTATAATGACTGATGCTGTCTACACTGATACAGTATACAGATGTGTGTTCAGATTATAATGACTGATGCTGTCTACACTGATACAGTATACAGATGTGTGTTCAGATTATAATGACTGATGCTGTCTACACTGATACAGTATACAGATGTGTGTTCAGATTATAATGATTGACGCTGTCTACACTGATACAGTATACAGATGTGTGTTCAGATTAGAATGACTGACGCTGTCTACACCGATACAGTATACAGATGTGTGTTCAGATTATAATGACTGATGCTGTCTACACTGATACAGTATACAGATGTGTGTTCAGATTATAATGACTGACGCTGTCTACACTGATACAGATGTGTGTTCAGTTTCTGACGGACTCCACGCGCTTGAGTCTGCTGACAACAGGACAAATGGAAGAGTGGAAAATATGTTTGTTCAGAGCATTTGACTGAACCACAATGTAATGGAGAGTTCGCAAAGAAACTTTAGTTGACAGATGAAGCAGCGACTAATGAATCTGACAGCAGCTGCATCATAAACCGATAAGTGAATGATGGGATTTAGTATAGTATTTAGTATAAACCTTGTAGCCAAATTGGCCAGTGAGTGAAAAAGTTAATTTCAAACCCTGGACGGTAGTGTACCGGGACTCTCCTCATGACAGATGTGTGTGTAAGCGTGTGTGAGCGTGTGTGACGTACCCTCACAGCCGGGGCAGCACTGCTCGGGTCTGAGCACCGGATGGGCACAGCTGGGCACCGGGCAGGAGATCAACACACACATCTCTCGGCCGGCGTGGCAGAAACAGTCCCGGCATCCGTCGTGCCACACGTCTCCCTCCTCGACGCGCAGGCCGCCGGCCGACAGACAGAAGCTGGAGGAGATCGTGACGGAGGAGATCGTGACGGAGGAGACGGTGCTGGAAACACTCCTGTGTGTGTCTGAGGACAGACCAAAGAAGAACAACATTCAACATAAAGGTCACACTTTATATTACTAGGTTTTTAATTATTTTCAAAATTTAAGTACAATGTAAAAACTATGTACAGTACTCAACATTTGAAGTGGAAAGTTATACATGATTTTTACCCATTCTTGTCTTAGGACAATTTTGATGAACTTTGATCCACTTCATCAAATGTTGACTACTGTACATAGTTTTTACATTGTGCTTTAATTTATTTATAATGGTCTGCTTTTAAAGACGTAAGATATATAGATGGAATTACAGAAATTATTTTCAAAATTTCAGTAAACATGGTAAAAATTACAACTATTTTATTATGGCAAAACAAAATACTGTAATCTGTGTTATTTTACTATCATAAATATCACTATACTGTATACTATTATATAGTATTTATTTTTATATTTCCAATTTTCATTTTCGTTTTAGTCATTTTGTTTTTGTCATTTTTACTTGTTTTTTCAAAATATGTCTGTATAGTTTTTATTCATTTTTATTTCAGTTGTACTTTGTTATTTTACTACAAGTAAATGTTGCAATGAGCTGAAAGATTATTTTTTTGATTTTATTTTATTTCAAATAATAAAAATGTTTTTTTATGGATTTAGTTTTAAAATCAGCATAAATTAAAGCCAGTACAACTAAAACCCAATGTATTAATACTTGACCATTTAAATGTCATTAGTTCTGTTAGCATATTAGAATGATATTATCATAGTGTAATATGAATATAATATCCTATTTGAATCCCTGTCTCCACCTGAAATAACATCCTCTAAACGACTGATATTTTGCCAATAATGAGTTTATAATTATGCTCTGGATCAACAGAACTGAATGAAAGCGTGTGTTTGATTGCTTTAAGCAGTTTTAGTAATGAAGTTTTCATCTCTCTAAATATTTAAACACTAAAAACTGATCCAGATGTTTGAAAATAGCTGATCTGAGTTTACAACGTGCGTGTGACCCGAACACATGCGCCGACGACTAAAATATACTCCGCAAACACACTATATTTACACAGAGAAACACAGTGAGGGCATGAAACTGAGTTGACACAAATAACCTGCACACAAACCACTCGAGCCAGTCCTTTAAACTTGCAAATAAGAAGTGTCATCAGGTGAAAATGACTAGAAATCCCATAATTCTCTCATAATCTCCACTGCAGCGTCAGCTCTTTTCTCTCAGTGTCTGAAACGCTTTGATCGAAGATTCAGTCTCTCTAAGCTCCGCCTCTCTGAGAGCTGCTCTTCTCTGATTGGTCAGATGGCCCAGTCTGCTCTAATTGATCGGAAAGCAAACGCTCATTATCATATCTGAATCTCAGCTCTTGATCTCAGTGATACGAACAGTAACGATGGCGTGGGTTTTACCGTATCAATCTCAGAAAACAGCGTCTTCTCGACACGAACAACACGAACCAAACTCTTCCAGTCTCAGATACACTACAGTGTTTGAGGGCGGGGCCAAGAGACGCTGCTCAGCCAATCGAGACCAGGAGGCTGGCATTATGCAAATGAGTTACAAACCTAAGGTGCCTAGTATACGTTCCCTTGCATTTTTTGTGCATATGGAGGTTTTATAAATCGTTTGCTGGAACATCTCTTGATGAACGAGTCCTCATGACCTCTGACCCCCACGGTCCTACTCTGAACCTCAAACTCACCTTCGCACACACACACGCTGCAGCCCTTTCTGCTCTTCTTGAATCCGTCGACACAGTGTTTATCGCAGGTGAACGGAGGACACCTGACGCACCGGCACATCTCACATCCGTGTTTATTCCTCCTGTGGGAGAAACGAAAGACACGCCATCAGCTCCTGTCAATAAAGCGTATTACAGACACATTCTTTCTTAAAGGTGCAGTGTGTGATATTTAGGAGGATCTGTTGACAGAAATGCAATATCATAAACATAACGATGTTTTCAGTGGTGTATAAAGACCTTACATAATGCAGCGTTATGTGTTTATTAGCTTAGAATGAGGGGTTTCTCTCTACACACACCGCGGGTCCGCTTACACCCACGTTTCTACGGTGGCCTGAGCGGACAAACGTGTTTCGTCACTATGTTGTTCTTTGTGTAAAGAAGCTCGCTAAAGTCAGCGAATAAAACACTGACACAATTATGAACAAACTGCTGAACTGGCTACTCTCTGCTGTCTCAGACGACGACATCACTTCCTGTCGGCCACCGTAACTTCTGTTGGGTGCAATTCACAACATCACCACTAGATGCCGCTAAAAATGACACACTGCACCTTTAAGTCTTAAGGTAAGATCTGACAAGTTAATTTAGGATTTATCACAAATTCGTATTACAGAAGCAAATCTTGTTGATTTAGGATTCTTATCTTATCTTACAAAATCTCATTTTATCTGCAGTTAGGAAATCTTAAATCCCTCCATCGAGTTCGGTAATCAACTCTCAGGTCTGTTAGCAAGCAACCAACTAAGAGCAAACAGCTTCTGTGAAGTAAAACGGAAAAACTCAGATAATAGAAATAACTGAGATTATAATAAGAAACAAAATAAGTGGTGCTTTTCATTAAGTAAAGTTCTGATAAGCTTGGTAGAAAAGGCAAAGCCTAATCCTTTTATTTCATATAATAGGAGTCTGTATTAGACAGGGTTACATTTATTATTCCCAAAGTTATGACAGTTTTTAGGATTTTTTTGTGGAGTTAGGAAGCTTCTATAACATCCTTTTCCTATCTGTAGTTAAGATAAGAGTATGCACTAAAGAAATGTCATTTTGTAATAGCTTTTGTCCTATATGTGACCCTGGATCACGTCACCAGTCTCGAGTCGCACGGGTTTATCTGTGGCAATATCCAACAATACATTATAGGGGTCAAAATTATAGATTTTTCTTTTATGCCAAAAATCATGAGGATATTCAGTAAAGATCATGTTCCATGAAGATATTTAGTAAATTTTCTACTGTAAATATATAAAACATGTATTTGTGTGAGTGAATGCAGCACAATCGCCAACATAAATGAACAACTTTAAAGGAGATTTTCTCAATGTTTAGATTTTTTTGCTCCCTCAGATTCCAGATTTACAATAGTTGTATCTCAGACAAATATTGTCCTATCCTAACAAACCACACATCAATGGATACATCAGGTTTTTATGATGTATAAATCTCAATTTCAAAAAATGTACCTATTTGAAATTGCCATGGTTACCAAAACAGATAAGATCGGCCTCTAAAGTTGGGCTCTTTCTGTAATGCACCCCGAGGTCACGAGTTCACCAGCACTAACCAGCAGAAGCGCAGCTCGACTCCTGTTTCCAGTTCTGACCCACTTTAACTTCTAAAGGCGGATGAAAGCACGTCTCACGATACCTCATAATAACGCAGGACACTTTTATGCGTATAGCGTCGTGATTCATTAAAGCTTGGGCGCGATACACCGGATCCAGATGCTCGCGCGGGTCTAACGGGCATCTGGTTCTGCTTTATTCTGCTGTATATGAGCTTCACGAGTCCAGAAACAGGTCAGATCGCTCTAACACACACCTCTAGTGCCCTCGCTAGTGGACAATATCATGCGGACTGTATTTAATACAACCTAATGAGGGTGAAAAATTACTGAGTTTATTTATGCTTACATGTCATAAAAGAAGCTGAAAATTAAGTATTCTGTAGAGATGCTTTACAGTTGAATTGAGTTTACTTTAAAATTAATGAACTTTGCAACATCGAAACTTATTGAACTGAACTGAATCAACATGAATCAAATAAATTGAGCAGAATAATCACTATTGCTTCTGTAGGAAAATAATAAAATATATATATATATTTTTATAATATATATATATATATATTTATAATATATATATATATATATATACATATATATACATATATATAAATATAATGAAAAATATTTATTTATTTATTTATTTATATACACATATATATATATATATATATATATATATTGAAAAATATTTATTTATTTATTTATTTATTTATATATACACACACACATATATATATATATATATATTTATTTATTTATTTATTTATTTTTTATTATTATTATTATTATGATATATATAGAAAACTATATAGAAAAAAATATAGAAAAAAATATAGAATTTTATTATAGAAAAATATTAGAATAATATAATATATATTTTTTTTATTAAACACAATTATTTAAATATGGATAATCACTATTGCTTCTTCTGTAGAAAAAAAAATCCACTGCCATTATAAAGCTTGGAAGAGCCAGGATATTTATTAATATAACTCTGATTGTGTTCGTCTGAAAGAAGAAAGTCATATACACTTAGGATGGCTTGAGGGAGAGTAAATCATGGGCTAATCTTCATTTTAAAGAGAACGACTCCTTTAACCTGAATCAAACACTCGCTGGACAGCGCGCAGTCGAGGAGTACAGTACACACACACAGTCGAGCTTTAACGTTTTCACTGCTGACTCGACACACATTCCAGCGGCCCTTTACGTCCTGTCAAATCCAATGACATTTTAGCCCCATTGAATAGGGGAAACGATTTAAGACCCCTTTTGTGCGGAGTCCGACTCGTTCGACTGTGTAAAATGTCAGTGTAAACAGTCACTCGTTCTCTGTGACACGCAGGACTCAATCATTCATCTGGACCATAACTCAGAGATTCAGAGCCACGGTTTCATATTCCAGAATCACTGAGAAAAATGCTATCAACATGATGAAATTATGGCTGGCAATTCATTGTCCTACGGAAATTATGATTAACAACTGAATGCTATATTATAGCAAATAATACTGATTAATAAGATAAAAAAAAAAAATTATTTAAAAAGCATAAATACTTTTAAGGCAGCATTTTTTAAGGTGGTCTGATTAATCTGATTAGATGATCTAAATCTGATCTCCTCAATGCCGTTGCATAATATTAAGATTAATATATTTTTTTAAAGTTTAGAATTACAAATAAAGTGAAAACATGGTCAGATGGTCCCAGTTAATATGCAGCGTTCATATAATGGACTATGCACCATACAAATGTGCATTTCATATCTTTTATATATTCATATATATATAATAATATATAATTTCCCTTATTTCGATAATAATACGTGATTGGATTTATAGTGCACAATGCTCACTATATATTCATCAGTATTATAATCACGTCAGGCCTAATTTGGACAAAATCAAGAACCACACTGGTTGCAACAAACTCCTTAAGCGAAGAAAACCTTGATGATAAAAAAATGATAACTATAAACACATTATCGAAAAGGGTTTTCTGAACTCAAAGGGTTTGTTGGAACCGGCTAAAGATATTTTAGAAACAGAAGAGGATCATCTTCCTCAAACTGGTCATGGTCTTTGTGTCTGTTTCCAGATCTTTGTTGCATCTGTTTATCTTCCTGGCAATAACCGCCAGCAACAAGCGCTCAAAGCAGAAGATGATCTCGACATGAGCCACTATAAACAGGGATTTCCTCCAGAGCGAGACGAAAGACGGGGCTCAAACTTCTAAAAGGTTCTTCAGAAATGATCCCGGAAACCCTCCGCCCCCCCGAGGGAGCTCAAATCCCGGGTATCCAGTGAAAATCTATCCTCTCCATCTTCCACTGGGGACTCGTGGTTCAGATACCAGTGAAATCACACCTCACACTCACATACTGATGCTTTTGTGTTGACGTGCGTTTGATGATCGGTGTGTTGAAATGAAAGCAGAGTGTGAGCAGAGCAAAGCGCACAGATGTTTGACCAGGTTCACGGTGATGGGGGGGGGGGGGGGTTGCTGTTTAACACTGAGGAAACATTGTTTTAACCCTGCGATGAGGTTGTTTTTAACACTGGATCAAAATTGTTTAAATCCCTTTAACCCTGGGTTAAACAATGTTTCACACTTGTATTTAGACTGAGAAGAGCACTGCATTTAAGGGTTAAAATTATTTTAATCTATTTTAACGCTGGGTTAAATTAACCCTGGGTTAAAAAAATGTACACTTGTATTTAGACAGAAGATAGCACTTAAATTAACCATAGGTTATTATTATTTGAATCACTTTCAACCCTGGGTTAAACAATGTTTCACACTTGTATTTAGACAGAGGATAGCACTGCATTTAAGAGTTAACATTATTTTAATCTATTTCAACTCAGGGTTAAATTAACCCTGTGTTATTATTATTTGTATCAATTTTAACCCTGGTTTAAGAAATGTTTTACACTTGTATTTAGACAGAGGATAGCACTGCGTTTAACTCTGGGTTAAGATGATTTTAATCTTTTTTATCCCTGGGTTAAACAACTTTTCACACTTGTATTTAGACATTTAACCATAGGTTAAAATTACTTCAATCATGTTTAATGCTGGGTTTAACAACGTTTCACACTTGCATTTAGACAGGGGATAGCACTGCATTTAACCCTGGGTTAACATTATTTTGACCCGTGATGAGGTCAGTTCAACCCTGGGTTAAACAAAGTTTCACACTGATATTCAGACAGAGGTTAGCACTGCACTTAACTCTGGGTTAACATTATTTTAACCATGTGATGCAGTCACTTTTAACTTCGGTTGAACAATGTTTCACACTGATATTCAGACAGAGGTTAGCACTGATTTTAACCCTAGGTTAACAATATTTCATAATGATATACAGACAGAGGTTAGTGCTGCATTTAACCCTGGGTTAACATTATTTAAGCCTGTGATGAGGTAATTTTAACCCTGGGTTAAACAACATTTCACACCAATATTCAGAGGCTAGCCCTGCGTTTAACCCTGTGTTAACATTATTTTAATCCTGTGATGCGGTCACTTTTAACCTTGGGTTAACAATGATTCACGCAGATATTTAGACAGGTTAGCATTGTGTTTAAACGTGGCATAACATTATTTTAACCACATGACAAGGTCATTTTTAACCCTTGGTTAACACTATTTTAACACTGTGCTGATGTCACTTTTAACCCTGGGTTAAACAATGTATTACATTTATATTTAGACAGAGGTTAGTACTAGGTTTAAACCTGATTTAACACTATTTTTAACCCAGTGATGAGGTCACTTTTAACCCTTGGCTAACACTATTTTAACCCTGTCCTGTCATTACTTTTAACCCTGGGTTAAACAATGTATTACATTTGTATTTAGACAGAGGTTAGTACTAGGTTTAAACCTGATTTAACACTATTTTAACCCAGTGATGAGGTCACTTTTAACCCTGGGTTAACACTATTTTAACCCTGTGCCGATGTCACTTTTAACCCTGGGTTAAACAATGTGTTACATTTGTATTTAGACAGAAGTTAGAACTGTGTTTGATGATGGGTTAAGATTATTTTAACCCTGAAATCATTTTTAACCCTGGGTTTCACACTTTGAAAGAGGTTAATGGTGCCTTACCTCTGCATTTAAAAGTTCTAGACATGAAACCAGTTCCAAAAATATATAGTGTAAAATGATGCAGTGTTAAGGCGATTCAGTTAGCAAAAGACAACTTAGCATGACCTTGCTCAATGCTAACTTAATTAAAAATCCATGTGATAAGTGCATGAATTTATGCTTAAATTATACTTCTTATATTTGGGTCTGAGATGAAGATACTGGCAATGAACAAGACAACAAGATGCTTTCTGCTGTGTGCAGAGATGTCAACTCACACGTATCCATAAGGGCACGTCTTGCTGCAGGTCATGGGCCGGCACTTTAGCGCAGATGCGTTACATGCACACACTTCACAACCGTAGATGTCTTTATCATAACCCATGGGACAGTCCAGAGAGCAGAACAACGACACATCAGGACAGGTTTCATCTGAAAAATCAATTATTTACATACAGTCAAACCAACATTTATTCAGTTTAAACAGTTTATTCGCTACACTTGGTAATAAAATATGAGCAGAACTCAGTTGATATTTGACTGGTTTTGTCCGTCCTTCTGTTAGACTGTCTCACACATGAATTATGTTGAATATCTGTCAGCTGTTAAATTTAACTACACAATTAGATAATACCAGTTTAGCTCAACCAATCACCAAGCAATGCTTCATTGTGTTCAGTCTGTGTGTAAAAAGAGCATTAGCAATTAAAGAAAACACACTTCAGCAAAACATGATCAGCTCAAAGTGTCCCAATCATTTTTGGTCCCAATGTCACTGGTAGTCTCTGTATGAAGAGTTATTGGGTATAATATGTCACAGTTTACTTTATTTTGCTCTCCTCACTTACAGAAATGAACTATAGTGTCCTGATCACACTAGTGAAACAATATCAAATATTATATCTGGTGTCTGAATAAATGTTGGTTTAACTGTACAAAAGATGATCAGTGAACAGTTAATACACAACAATACACGATTTACAGAGAGTCATCTCAAGTAAAATTGGTTAAAAGTCAAATCGAATTATTTTTTATTAGCAAAACCTACTGACGCTGCCAGTGGTGCAGATAATCCCAAACCTCAGTTTTAAAATGATGTTAGTGTTGCACATTATCTAATAACTACACGTAATCTGCACGGAGCAGTTTCCAGTCCCACGAGCACCGTGATGCCCAAGCGTCCGACTGACCCGACGCTGACTCAAACTCACATGAGAAAAAAGTTTCAGCATAATTTCTGTCATGGGGAATATTGTTCATATTTGTGAGGTGGATTCGTGTCTGAGATCATTATTGCTGGAGTCAGTGTTTGCTTGTGTTGCGGGCCGTTGGCACTTTCTCAAACACAGACTTGGGAGTATGCTGGAGCGGTTTGCACGCAACACAGTTCTCAGGGGTTTGTGTGTGTGTGTGTGTGTGTGTGTGTGTGTGTGTGTGTGTGTGTGTGTGTGTGTGTGTGTACTCACTGCTGACACACTGGCACAGCAAACACCCGCTGGGATCTTGCTGGAAGCCGAACGGACACTCGTTCCCGGAGAGAGAGCAGTTTTCCAGCGGTGGGCAGAGCAACGGACTCACCGTCTCATATGACGGCTCTGGAAGAGAGAAAGTTAGATAGTTATTGTTTCTTTTCACAATTAATGAAGCTAAAAAACAGCAAACATCTCAGTAATGCAGCTGGCACAAGTGTTTCTGTATCCTCTTCCGCTCACCAAGGCTGCGTTTATTTGACCAAAAATACAGTAAAAATATTATTACAATTAAAAATCGCTGTTTTCTATGTGAATATATAGTAAAGTGTAATTTATTCCTGTGATCAAAGCTGAATGTTCAGCATCATTACTCCAGTCTTCAGTGTCACATGATCCTTCAGAAATCATTCTAATATGATGATCTGATGCTTGAGAAACATTTATGATTATTATCAGTGTTGAAAACAGTTGTGCTGCTTCATATTTTTGTGGATTCTTTGATAAATAGAATTAAAAAAATTAATCGCATCCAAAATAAAAGTTTGTGTTTACATAATATATGTGTGTGTACTGTATATAATGATTTTGTATATATAAATACACACTTATGCATGTATATGTTGAAGAATATAAATTATATATATATATATATATATATATATATATATATATATATATATATATATATATATATATATATCAAATGCGGGTGGATTTTGCTCGTGGCGGGTAACATAGTCACTCCAACTAGCCACTTTGGCAGGTTGAATAATTGTAGTCTTTTCAAAACGCATCTGAAATAAGTGTGACACTACGACACTACAACTTCCATAGGGCTGTCAACGAATATTCTAAATTCGAATATATATTCGAATAGTTTTAAAAAACAGAATTTCGTAGGTGAAAATGAATATTCGAATGTGGAAAAAGTTCCATGTTTACCACAGCACAGCTCGCTCGGAGCGTTCAATGTCGGTTTTATATAGGCTACTGTAAAACTTAAATTATTGTAAATAATATTGGTTTCAATCACTGAATGAAGCCTGCTATATAAGAGTCGCGACCTTAAATTGCTTGCACAAAACTCTTGATCAGCACTCAACATTTGCTTATTGTTGTTGTTCATTTAAACCGTTATGCGCAGAGAGCGTGACGCCTCATTCGCGCCGCAAGACCTCCAGACGCGCGTAAACGCGTCTTTACACTCGCGCCAGATGCTCTATTCACTTTTGGTGTGAACGCAGCATGAGGGTGAGGGCGAGAGAGAGAGTGCCTGCGAGTGCGAGTGAGCGAGCGAGAGTGAGGTCTGCGGTCTTGGCCATTATAGTTGATTTACTTGTTTTTGTGTAGGTAATACGTTGTCAAATGTTTAAACTTAAATAAACTACCTATACAAGTAGTTATGTCTCTTTGTATTAATTTGTCCTGTTATTGACGTAATGCGCGTCATTGACAAAATGCGCAACCAGATGTTCGAATAGTTCGAATATAGGCTGTGTTGTTGTTTTTTTTAGAGGGAATATTCGAACGTCATTTTTGAGCAATTTTGACAGCCTTAATGAGTATTACATGCACACAGTGTTGCCTTGCGCTTGCGCGCTTGTGACCGACAACACAATGAAGAGAAAGTTAGCTGCATGCCCTGCTGGAGTTACGTCGCATGCCGATATAATACATAATACATAATACATGGTTTTATTTTTAAAAAAGGAGCTTTACACACAACCTTATCAGAGTTAATGATAATGACCTGTATTGTTATATATTTATGTAGTCTTGATTTGGGTGAGTACAGTGGTTTTACATTTAAAAGGATTGTAAATCTAGTTCAAGTACATTTTAGCACGCCACAGTCAACTTGTATCTGGTAATTTCACAAAAACAAAAATGTGGCTAGTAAAAATGCTGTGTGGCTAGTAACTTTGGAAAACCACTAGCCACATTGGCTAGTGAGCAAAAAAGTTAATGTCAAGCCCTGTATATATATATATATATATATATATATATATATATATATATATATATATATATATATATATATACATATACCATATATACATGCAAATATTTCTTAAATATATACATGCATATGTGTGTATTTAGATATATAAAATAATTATACACAGTACACACACATATATTATGTAAACACAAACTTTTATTTTGGATCCGATTAATCACAGCACTAGTGTATGTACTGTATGTAACACATAAATCATTTTTTAGATGAATTTTAGTCTTAACAAGTAAACATGTAAACAACTCATTCTGGGAAATGAGATTTGCTAAATGCTAAATGATCCAATACCTCCCATACTTTGCTTATGAAGACATTTAGAATAACATAAGATAAGATTTACAGCTAGGGATCTTTGGATTTGATTTCACTTCGACTATTTTCGACTTTCCAGAGAATCTAGATTTATAGCTGTGATGCAAACAGATGTTTCTGGTAAACACTGGTGAATGTTGCAAGACGTGCGTGTCGACGTGAAGCTGTAGATGCATCTGGTGTTTGGCACAGATCACGTGATCCGATCCGGGGGTCGCTCGCTACAAACCCATCCTCACAGTTTTACTGTGTAACTGCAAACAGAAGCGTCCGGTTCGGATCGCTTACACATAAACACACATGATAAACACAGTGCAATTACCACCAGTGATTCTCCTCGCCTGACAGCCGTGATGAACGAGTGTCGGTGAAAGATGCTTAGATTCTCTAAATCAAACACAAACCTCAACAAGATGCTTTTGTTCTAGAGGAACACGCTGGGATCACACATGTGCAAAACCACCAACTGCAAACACGCTGGCACGTACGCAGGTAAAGAGGTGTGACTAATTATCCTTCCAGAAAATCGTCATGTATAATTAAGGACAGCAGGTGAAGGCAAAGCTTCTGTAGTCCACAGACCAGCACACGTCAGCTCCAGCTTTAATGGGCTGTACGTGTGTGTGTGTGTTTCAAGAGCTCCAGATACAATAAACCTTTGGCAATATCTGGAGCTACCGCTAAACAGAGACAGATTTCAGCCTGTAGCAACTGAACCTGTGCTTCCATTACAGCGGCTCAACTAACATACTGTATATATGTGTATATGTGTATATGTGTGTATGTGTATATATGTGTATATGTGTGTATGTGTATATATGTGTATATGTGTGTATATACACTCACCTAAAGGATCATTAGGAACACCATACTAATACTGTGTTTGACCCCCTTTCGCCTTCAGAACTGCCTTAATTCTACGTGGCATTGATTCAACAAGGTGCTGAAAGCATTCTTTAGAAATGTTGGCCCATATTGATAGGATAGCATCTTGCAGTTGATGGAGATTTGTGGGATGCACATCCAGGGCACGAAGCTCCCGTTCCACCACATCCCAAAGATGCTCTATTGGGTTGAGATCTGGTGACTGTGGGGGCCATTTTAGTACAGTGAACTCATTGTCATGTTCAAGAAACCAATTTGAAATGATTCGAGCTTTGTGACATGGTGCATTATCCTGCTGGAAGTAGCCATCAGAGGATGGGTACATGGTGGTCATAAAGGGATGGACATGGTCAGAAACAATGCTCAGGTAGGCCGTGGCATTTAAACGATGCCCAATTGGCACTAAGGGGCCTAAAGTGTGCCAAGAAAACATCCCCCACACCATTACACCACCACCACCAGCCTGCACAGTGGTAACAAGGCATGATGGATCCATGTTCTCATTCTGTTTACGCCAAATTCTGACTCTACCATCTGAATGTCTCAACAGAAATCGAGACTCATCAGACCAGGCAACATTTTTCCAGTCTTCAACTGTCCAATTTTGGTGAGCTTGTGCAAATTGTAGCCTCTTTTTCCTATTTGTAGTGGAGATGAGTGGTACCCGGTGGGGTCTTCTGCTGTTGTAGCCCATCCGCCTCAAGGTTGTGCGTGTTGTGGCTTCACAAATGCTTTGCTGCATACCTCGGTTGTAACGAGTGGTTATTTCAGTCAAAGTTGCTCTTCTATCAGCTTGAATCAGTCGGCCCATTCTCCTCTGACCTCTAGCATCAACAAGGCATTTTCGCCCACAGGACTGCCGCATACTGGATGTTTTTCCCTTTTCACACCATTCTTTGTAAACCCTAGAAATGGTTGTGCGTGAAAATCCCAGTAACTGAGCAGATTGTGAAATACTCAGACCGGCCCGTCTGGCACCAACAACCATGCCACGCTCAAAATTGCTTAAATCACCTTTCTTTCCCATTCTGACATTCAGTTTGGAGTTCAGGAGATTGTCTTGACCAGGACCACACCCCTAAATGCATTGAAGCAACTGCCATGTGATTGGTTGATTAGATAATTGCATTAATGAGAAATTGAACAGGTGTTCCTAATAATCCTTTAGGTGAGTGTATTATAGATACACAACCATTTAAATTGTTTATATAATTTACATAATTTATTATATAATAAATTGCAGTTTACTTATAATAGAATTATTATAACTTATTAAATTACTTATATTCATTAATATACTAGATTACTATATTTGCAGATTTTGACTTATTTTTTAAATGTTATTAATTAACAAAATGTGTGCTTACTTTTATCTTTATATATATATATATATATTTTTTTTACATGGATACATAAACATCATCTAATTATTTAAATTTGTATAATTAATTACATAATTAATTACATAATAAATAAATTATAACCATATTATGATTATTATAATATAGGATTATTATATTATTATTATTATAATAATAATATAATTTATAATATAAATACTTTATTTATTATATACTTATTATAATAATATTAATATGAATCTGTTTCAACTAATATAATTTAGAACTACATTATATATATACTGAATATATATATATATATATATATATATATATATATATATATATATATATATATATAATTTTTTTTATAGATACACACACACACACACATCATTATTTTATATAATATTTGATTCTATACTTCATTGATTAGCAGTTTTTTTCATAAAGTGAAATGCCCTCAGTTACTGATAATCTTCTTTAGTGATGTCATTTCCTGTATGCCGCCGGGTCAGAACCCCCACTGAAGGGTCGTGATCTTTGTGACTTAGTTTTGAAGAGCTGGCGTATCTTCAGAGTAACAGTGAGGAGTCGACACGGCCTTGTCCATATACACACACTTGTGGTCTTGGCCACGAGCCCTTAGTGCACACTAAACACACACTATCTCCAACACCGCTTCAGAGCTAAGCATATCCCAGCATGCATTATGTTCGGGAACTCATGTGCCCCGAAATTGCGAGATGTTGAGGAAAACATTCCACTGTAATTTAAAATAATTAGATCTAATTTGGTAGTAAAAACATAAAGTGTTGCACATTTTGGTGCAATGTTGTACAACATTTGCAACTGTTTTTATCACTTAACATGTAGAAGTTTATTTAAAAATGCAAAGTATTGAAAATATAATAAATAAAAGCTCTGTAAACCCTTGTATTTTTTGCAAAGCTATAAGTGTGTCCCATCGAGTAATCAAAAGTTCTACACACACTTGCAGTCTTTACGCCTTGAACACTTTGGCCAAATAGAGGAGATACATCATGCAAGTGGACAAGTGGTCGAGTGAAGACCGCAAGTGTGTGTGTTTGGACAAGGCGTGCGTCTCTATTCACACTCGGGCTGTTTACTCCATGCATCCGGTTGGTGAAACCACATATGTAAATGTTACTCCTCCCAACAATGCTATAAAATAAGCGTGTGAGAGTGTGTTATAGGCTATATGTCATGTTATAGCCAGATATGACACCGTAGATGAGCATCTCTTCATCAAGCCAACGCACAAACTATCGCAAATCAAATGGCAGACGCTTTAACACACAATCATCTTCATAAAAGTAAAGAAACGAATGATCTTCCAGTGCTGTTGCTGCTCTCTCCTGTTGCGGTCTTTGATTTTGAACTGAGCTGATGATCATTTAAATGCAGCTCGTATCTGTTGCTTTCAGTGACGTGAACTCTGTAAATCTGCATATAGTGCGGGAACTGGAGATCAGATTTATATCCGTTTTGCAAACACACATTTATGTGACCGGGAGTAAATGGAATCTGATAAATCAGATCTGAGAGAACGCATGAAGAGACCCGGTGTAAACCGGCCCTAGGGTGTGATTGTGAATCGCTAGTGTGTGTGTTGCTCTGTAATTAGCAGCAACATAGATACAGATACAGATACAGATAAAGATATAGATATAGATATAGATATAGATATAGATATAGATATAGATATAGATATAGATATAGATATAGATACAGATACAGATATAGATATAGAAATAGATATAGATATATAGATATAGATATAAATATATAAGTAGAAATAGATATAGATATAGATATAGACATATATATAAATATAGAAATAGATATAGATATAAATATAGAAATAGATATAGATATAGAAATAGATATACAGATACAGATACAGATACAGATATAGATATAGATATAGATATAGATATAGATATAGATATAGATATAGATACAGATACAGATACAGATATAGATATAGAAATAGATATAGATATATAGATATAGATATAAATATATAAGTAGAAATAGATATAGATATAGATATAGACATATATATAAATATAGAAATAGATATAGATATAAATATAGAAATAGATATAGATATAGAAATAGATATAGAAATAGAAGTAGATGTAGATACAGATATAGAAATAGATATAGATATAGATACAGATATAGATACAGAAGTAGATGTAGATACAGATATAGATATAGATATAGATATAGATATAGATACAGATACAGATACAGATACAGAAGTAGATATAGATATAGATATAGATTTAGAAATAGATATAGATATAGATATAGATGTCGTACCCTCACAGAACGGACAGCACTCCCCGGGGATCTTGACCGGGTTCTGGCAGCTCTGTTTGCAGGCCATGGCGGTGCAGTGCGGTTCTCCATCCACACACTGGCAGAACGTGCAGTCGTCCTCCTTCCACTGATCCTCGTGCGCTCGCAGTGTGTGACTGACCCAACAGCTGGCCTTCGAGCTGTCCACTGACAGCAGCTCCACGTCTGCACACACACACACACACACACACACACACACTGCTGTTACTCGTGCGCTCGCAGTGTGTGACTGACCCAACAGCTGGCCTTCGAGCTGTCCACCGACAGCAGCTCCACGTCTGCACACACACACACACACACACACACTGCTGTTACTCGTGCGCTCGGCAGTGTGTGCTGACCCAACAGCTGGCCTTCGAGCTGTCCACCGACAGCAGCTCCACGTCTGCACACACACACACACACACACACACACACACACACACTGCTGTTACTCGTGCGCTCGGTAGTGTGTGACTGACCCAACAGCTGGCCTTCGAGCTGTCCACCGACAGCAGCTCCACGTCTGCACACACACACACACACACACACACTCCTGTTACTCGTGCGCTCGCAGTGTGTGACTGACCCAACAGCTGGCCTTCGAGCTGTCCACCGACAGCAGCTCCACGTCTGCACACACACACACACACACACACACTGCTGTTACTCGTGCGCTCGGCAGTGTGTGACTGACCCAACAGCTGGCCTTCGAGCTGTCCACCGACAGCAGCTCCACGTCTGCACACACACACACACACACACACACACACTCCTGTTACTCGTGCGCTCGCAGTGTGTGACTGACCCAACAGCTGGCCTTCGAGCTGTCCACTGACAGCAGCTCCACGTCTGCACACACACACACACACACACACACACACACTGCTGTTACTCGTGCGCTCGCAGTGTGTGACTGACCCAACAGCTGGCCTTCGAGCTGTCCACCGACAGCAGCTCCACGTCTGCACACACACACACACACACACACACTGCTGTTACTCGTGCGCTCGGCAGTGTGTGCTGACCCAACAGCTGGCCTTCGAGCTGTCCACCGACAGCAGCTCCACGTCTGCACACACACACACACACACACACACACACACACACACTGCTGTTACTCGTGCGCTCGGTAGTGTGTGACTGACCCAACAGCTGGCCTTCGAGCTGTCCACCGACAGCAGCTCCACGTCTGCACACACACACACACACACACACACTCCTGTTACTCGTGCGCTCGCAGTGTGTGACTGACCCAACAGCTGGCCTTCGAGCTGTCCACCGACAGCAGCTCCACGTCTGCACACACACACACACACACACACACTGCTGTTACTCGTGCGCTCGGCAGTGTGTGACTGACCCAACAGCTGGCCTTCGAGCTGTCCACCGACAGCAGCTCCACGTCTGCACACACACACACACACACACACACACACTCCTGTTACTCGTGCGCTCGCAGTGTGTGACTGACCCAACAGCTGGCCTTCGAGCTGTCCACTGACAGCAGCTCCACGTCTGCACACACACACACACACACACACACACACACACACACATACACACACACACACACACACACACACACACACACACTCCTGTTACTCGTGCGCTCGCAGTGTGTGACTGACCCAACAGCTGGCCTTCGAGCTGTCCACCGACAGCAGCTCCACGTCTGCACACACACACACACACACACACACACACACACACACACACACACACACACACTGCTGTTACTCGTGCGCTCGGCAGTGTGTGACTGACCCAACAGCTGGCCTTCGAGCTGTCCACCGACAGCAACTCCACATCTGCGCACACACACACACACACACACACACACACACACACACACACACACACACACACACACACACCCAACAGCTGCTTCGAGCTCTCCACCGACAGCAACTCCACATCTGCACACACACACACACACACACACACACACACACACACACACACACACACAACAGCTGGCCTTCGAGCTCTCCACCGACAGCAACTCCACATCTACACACACACACACACACACACACTCACACACACACTCACACACACACACACACACACACACACACACACACACACACACACACTGCTGTTACTGTCAGTGTCGAGAGGAACTCATTACTTTTTCTTTTTCAATAATCCAATAAAAAGCTAATTCAAATTATTAATAAATACTCTAATAGTATATTCTGTAAATAATGCTAAAATAACACTGTGAATTACAAGAATAAATGTAAAGTGGGAATGAATTCAGACAACAATCTATTTCTAGCTCAAAGGTTTGAAAAATTATTTCTGCACGGAATAAAAATATAAAAAGGTAATTGAGAATAAAAAAAAATAAAAAATAAACCCCGCACAATTCTGAATTTCTTTCGTAATTTCAATTCAGACTTTTTCCCTCATAATTCTGTGCACAAGGTCAGGTTTAGAAGATTCATTCGAATGGAAAACTGTTAACCAAGAGTCAGTTTAGTGAGTATGATTGAAACTTTTAGTACAAGAGCACACATTAGATCTGTTGACTACAGTTTGTCTCTCAGAAACTATATGAGTTTGACCTTTAACCCTTAGGAGCACAAGGCCACAGCTGTGATGCACAGATCTGCTACTGTGACTGAAATCGGAGAGGTGTTGTTCACAGGTGGTGGCGTGTGGAGAGTAAGCCGTCAGTAACGTGTGTGTGTTGATCTTCAGGGTGTCAGGTGTGTGTGTTCACTGGTGACCTGTCATCAAAAATTAGAAGTTTTTTCCTCATCATAGTTTATCTTGCAGTCAGCTATAAGAGACTGGTTTAGGATGAAACCATCAGCTTCCAACTTTTATTTACATTTATGCATTAGGCAGACACTTTCATTCCCAACGCGACTAGCATTGCATTCTCCCCGCTACACATTTACATTCTCGCCGCTACACATTTACGTTCTCCCCGCTACACATTTACATTCTCCCCGCTACACATTTACATTCTCGCCGCTACACATTTACATTCTCCCCGCTACACATTTACATTCTCCCCGCTACACATTTACATTCTCCCCGCTACACATTTACATTCTCGCCGCTACACATTTACATTCTCGCCGCTACACATTTACATTCTCGCCGCTACACATTTACATTCTCCCCGCTACACATTTACATTCTCCCCGCTACACATTTACATTCTCCCCGCTACACATTTACATTCTCGCCGCTACACATTTACATTCTCGCCGCTACACATTTACATTCTCGCCGCTACACATTTACATTCTCGCCGCTACACATTTACGTTCTCCCCGCTACACATTTACGTTCTCCCCGCTACACATTTACATTCTCCCCGCTACATTTACATTCTCCCCGCTACACATTTACATTCTCCCCGCTACACATTTACATTCTCCCCGCTACACATTTACATTCTCCCCGCTACACATTTACATTCTCGCCGCTACACATTTACATTCTCGCCGCTACACATTTACATTCTCGCCGCTACACATTTACATTCTCGCCGCTACACATTTACGTTCTCCCCGCTACACATTTACATTCTCCCCGTTACACATTTACATTCTCCCCGCTACATTTACATTCTCCCCGCTACACATTTACATTCTCCCCGTTACACATTTACATTCTCCCCGCTACACATTTACATTCTCGCCGCTACACATTTACACTCTCCCCGCTACACATTTACATTCTCCCCGCTACACATTTACATTCTCCCCGCTACACATTTACATTCTCCCCGCTACACATTTACATTCTCGCCGCTACACATTTACATTCTCGCCGCTACACATTTACATTCTCGCCGCTACACATTTACATTCTCCCCGCTACACATTTACATTCTCGCCGCTACACATTTACATTCTCCCCGCTACACATTTACATTCTCCCCGCTACACATTTACATTCTCGCCGCTACACATTTACATTCTCCCCGCTACACATTTACATTCTCGCCGCTACACATTTACATTCTCCCCGCTACACATTTACATTCACGCCGCTACACATTTACATTCTCGCCGCTACACATTTACATTCACGCCGCTACACATTTACATTCTCGCCGCTACACATTTACATTCTCGCCGCTACACATTTACGTTCTCGCCGCTACACATTTACATTCTCGCCGCTACACATTTACATTCTCCCCGCTACACATTTACATTCTCGCCGCTACACATTTACATTCTCCCCGCTACACATTTACATTCTCGCCGCTACACATTTACATTCTCGCCGCTACACATTTACATTCTCCCCGCTACACATTTACATTCTCGCCGCTACACATTTACATTCTCCCCGCTACACATTTACATTCACGCCGCTACACATTTACATTCTCGCCGCTACACATTTACATTCACGCCGCTACACATTTACATTCTCGCCGCTACACATTTACATTCTCGCCGCTACACATTTACATTCTCGCCGCTACACATTTACATTCTCCCCGCTACACATTTACATTCTCGCCGCTACACATTTACATTCTCGCCGCTACACATTTACATTCTCCCCGCTACACATTTACATTCACGCCGCAACACATTTACATTCTCGCCGCTACACATTTACATTCTCCCCGCTACACATTTACATTCTCCCCGCTACACATTTACATTCTCCCCGCTACACATTTACATTCACGCCGCAACACATTTACATTCTCCCCGCTACACATTTACATTCTCGCCGCTACACATTTACATTCTCGTCGCTACACATTTACATTCTCGCCGCTACACATTTACATTCTCGTCGCTACACATTTACATTCTCCCCGCTACACATTTACGTTCTCGCCACTACACATTTACATTCACGCCGCAACACATTTACATTCTCGCCGCTACACATTTACATTCTCGCCGCTACACATTTACATTCTCGCCGCTACACATTTACATTCTCCCCGCTACACATTTACATTCTCGCCGCTACACATTTACATTCTCCCCGCTACACATTTACATTCTCGCCGCTACACATTTACATTCTCGCCGCTACACATTTACATTCTCCCCGCTACACATTTACATTCTCGCCGCTACACATTTACATTCTCGCCGCTACACATTTACATTCTCCCCGCTACACATTTACATTCACGCCGCAACACATTTACATTCTCGCCGCTACACATTTACATTCTCCCCGCTACACATTTACATTCTCCCCGCTACACATTTACATTCTCGCCGCTACACATTTACATTCTCCCCGCTACACATTTACATTCTCGCCGCTACACATTTACATTCTCGCCGCTACACATTTACATTCTCCCCGCTACACATTTACATTCACGCCGCAACACATTTACATTCTCGTCGCTACACATTTACATTCTCCCCGCTACACATTTACGTTCTCGCCACTACACATTTACATTCACGCCGCAACACATTTACATTCTCGCCGCTACACATTTACATTCTCGCCGCTACACATTTACATTCTCGCCGCTACACATTTACATTCTCCCCGCTACACATTTACATTCTCGCCGCTACACATTTACATTCTCCCCGCTACACATTTACATTCTCGCCGCTACACATTTACATTCTCGCCGCTACACATTTACATTCTCCCCGCTACACATTTACATTCTCGCCGCTACACATTTACATTCTCGCCGCTACACATTTACATTCTCCCCGCTACACATTTACATTCACGCCGCAACACATTTACATTCTCGCCGCTACACATTTACATTCTCCCCGCTACACATTTACATTCTCGCCGCTACACATTTACATTCTCGCCGCTACACATTTACATTCTCCCCGCTACACATTTACATTCTCGCCGCTACACATTTACATTCTCGCCGCTACACATTTACATTCTCCCCGCTACACATTTACATTCACGCCGCAACACATTTACATTCTCGCCGCTACACATTTACATTCTCCCCGCTACACATTTACATTCTCCCCGCTACACATTTACATTCTCCCCGCTACACATCCCCGCTACACATTTACATTCTCCCCGCTACACATTTACATTCACGCCGCAACACATTTACATTCTCCCCGCTACACATTTACATTCTCGCCGCTACACATTTACATTCTCGTCGCTACACATTTACATTCTCGCCGCTACACATTTACATTCTCGTCGCTACACATTTACATTCTCCCCGCTACACATTTACGTTCTCGCCACTACACATTTACATTCACGCCGCAACACATTTACATTCTCGCCGCTACACATTTACATTCTCGCCGCTACACATTTACATTCTCGCCGCTACACATTTACATTCTCCCCGCTACACATTTACATTCTCGCCGCTACACATTTACATTCTCCCCGCTACACATTTACATTCTCGCCGCTACACATTTACATTCTCGCCGCTACACATTTACATTCTCCCCGCTACACATTTACATTCTCGCCGCTACACATTTACATTCTCCCCGCTACACATTTACATTCACGCCGCTACACATTTACATTCTCGCCGCTACACATTTACATTCACGCCGCTACACATTTACATTCTCGCCGCTACACATTTACATTCTCGCCGCTACACATTTACATTCTCGCCGCTACACATTTACATTCTCCCCGCTACACATTTACATTCTCGCCGCTACACATTTACATTCTCGCCGCTACACATTTACATTCTCCCCGCTACACATTTACATTCACGCCGCTACACATTTACATTCACGCCGCTACACATTTACGTTCTCCCCGCTACACATTTACGTTCTCGCCGCTACACATTTACGTTCCCCGCTACACATTTACGTTCTCGCCGCTACACATTTACGTTCTCGCCGCTACACATTTACGTTCTCGCCGCTACACATTTACATTCTCGTCGCTACACATTTACATTCTCCCCGCTACACATTTACGTTCTCGCCGCTACACATTTACGTTCTCGCCGCTACACATTTACGTTCTCGCCGCTACACGTTTACGTTCTCCCCGCTACACGTTTACGTTCTCGCCGCTACACATTTACGTTCTCCCCGCTACACATTTACGTTCTCGCCGCTACACATTTACATTCTCGCCGCTACACATTTACATTCTCCCCGCTACACATTTACATTCTCGCCGCTACACATTTACATTCTCCCCGCTACACATTTACATTCTCCCCGCTACACATTTACATTCTCGCCGCTACACATTTACATTCTCGCCGCTACACATTTACATTCTCGCCGCTACACATTTACATTCTCGCCGCTACACATTTACATTCTCGCCGCTACACATTTACATTCTCGCCGCTACACATTTACATTCTCGCCGCTACACATTTACATTCTCCCCGCTACACATTTACATTCTCGCCGCTACACATTTACATTCACGCCGCTACACATTTACATTCTCGCCGCTACACATTTACAATCTCCCCGCTACACATTTACATTCTCGCCGCTACACATTTACATTCTCGCCGCTACACATTTACATTCTCCCCGCTACACATTTACATTCTCGCCGCTACACATTTACATTCTCGCCGCTACACATTTACAATCTCCCCGCTACACATTTACATTCTCGCCGCTACACATTTACATTCTCGCCGCTACACATTTACATTCTCGCCGCTACACATTTACATTCTCCCCGCTACACATTTACATTCACGCCGCTACACATTTACATTCTCGCCGCTACACATTTACATTCTCCCCGCTACACATTTACATTCTCCCCGCTACACATTTACATTCTCGCCGCTACACATTTACAATCTCCCCGCTACACATTTACATTCTCGCCGCTACACATTTACATTCTCGCCGCTACACATTTACAATCTCCCCGCTACACATTTACATTCTCGCCGCTACACATTTACATTCTCGCCGCTACACATTTACATTCTCGCCGCTACACATTTACAATCTCCCCGCTACACATTTACATTCTCGCCGCTACACATTTACATTCTCGCCGCTACACATTTACGTTCTCCCCGCTACACATTTACATTCTCGCCGCTACACATTTACATTCTCCCCGCTACACATTTACATTCTCGCCGCTACACATTTACATTCTCCCCGCTACACATTTACATTCTCGCCGCTACACATTTACATTCTCGCCGCTACACATTTACATTCACGCCGCTACACATTTACATTCTCCCCGCTACACATTTACATTCTCCCCGCTACACATTTACATTCTCGCCGCTACACATTTACATTCTCGCCGCTACACATTTACATTCTCCCCGCTACACATTTACATTCTATTTACATTCTCCCCGCTACACATTTACATTCTCCCCGCTACACATTTACATTCTCGCCGCTACACATTTACATTCTCGCCGCTACACATTTACATTCTCCCCGCTACACATTTACATTCTCGCCGCTACACATTTACATTCTCCCCGCTACACATTTACATTCTCCCCGCTACACATTTACATTCACGCCGCTACACATTTACATTCTCGCCGCTACACATTTACATTCACGCCGCTACACATTTACATTCTCGCCGCTACACATTTACATTCTCGCCGCTACACATTTACATTCTCGCCGCTACACATTTACATTCTCGCCGCTACACATTTACATTCTCCCCGCTACACATTTACATTCTCGCCGCTACACATTTACATTCTCGCCGCTACACATTTACATTCTCCCCGCTACACATTTACATTCTCCCCGCTACACATTTACATTCTCGCCGCTACACATTTACATTCTCGCCGCTACACATTTACATTCACGCCGCTACACATTTACATTCTCGCCGCTACACATTTACATTCTCCCCGCTACACATTTACGTTCTCCCCGCTACACATTTACGTTCTCGCCGCTACACATTTACATTCACGCCGCTACACATTTACATTCTCCCCGCTACACATTTACATTCTCTCCGCTACACATTTACATTCTCGCCGCTACACATTTACATTCTCGCCGCTACACACTTACATTCACGCCGCTACACACTTACATTCTCCCCGCTACACATTTACATTCTCGCCGCTACACATTTACGTTCTCCCCGCTACACATTTACATTCTCGCCGCTACACATTTACATTCTCCCCGCTACACATTTACATTCTCCCCGCTACACATTTACATTCTCGCCGCTACACATTTACATTCTCGCCGCTACACATTTACATTCTCGCCGCTACACATTTACATTCTCGCCGCTACACATTTACATTCTCGCCGCTACACATTTACATTCTCCCCGCTACACATTTACATTCACGCCGCAACACACTTACATTCTCCCCGCTACACATTTACATTCTCGCCGCTACACATTTACATTCTCGCCGCTACACATTTACATTCTCGCCGCTACACATTTACATTCTCGCCGCTACACATTTACATTCTCGCCGCTACACATTTACATTCTCGCCGCTACACATTTACATTCACGCCGCTACACACTTACATTCTCCCCGCTACACACTTACATTCTCGCCGCTACACATTTACGTTCTCCCCGCTACACATTTACATTCTCGCCGCTACACATTTACATTCTCGCCGCTACACATTTACATTCACGCCGCTACACATTTACATTCTCGCCGCTACACATTTACATTCTCGCCGCTACACATTTACATTCTCGCCGCTACACATTTACATTCACGCCGCTACACATTTACATTCACGCCGCTACACATTTACATTCTCGCGCTACACATTTACATTCACGCCGCTACACACTTACATTCTCCCCGCTACACATTTACATTCTCGCCGCTACACATTTACGTTCTCCCCGCTACACACTTACATTCTCCCCGCTACACATTTACATTCTCGCCGCTACACATTTACGTTCTCCCCGCTACACATTTACATTCTCGCCGCTACACATTTACGTTCTCGCCGCTACACATTTACATTCACGCCGCTACACATTTACATTCTCCCCGCTACACATTTACATTCTCGCCGCTACACATTTACATTCTCCCCGCTACACATTTACATTCTCGCCGCTACACATTTACGTTCTCGCCGCTACACATTTACGTTCTCCCCGCTACACATTTACATTCTCGCCGCTACACATTTACATTCTCCCCGCTACACATTTACATTCTCGCCGCTACACATTTACATTCTCCCCGCTACACATTTACATTCTCGCCGCTACACATTTACATTCTCGCCGCTACACATTTACATTCACGCCGCTACACATTTACATTCTCACCGCTACACATTTACATTCTCGCCGCTACACATTTACATTCTCGCCGCTACACATTTACATTCACGCCGCTACACATTTACATTCTCGCCGCTACACATTTACATTCTCGCCGCTACACATTTACGTTCTCCCCGCTACACATTTACATTCTCGCCGCTACACATTTACATTCTCGCCGCTACACATTTACGTTCTCCCCGCTACACATTTACATTCTCGCCGCTACACATTTACATTCTCCCCGCTACACATTTACATTCTCGCCGCTACACATTTACATTCTCCCCGCTACACATTTACATTCTCCCCGCTACACATTTACATTCACGCCGCAACACATTTACATTCTCCCCGCTACACATTTACATTCTCGCCGCTACACATTTACGTTCTCGCCGCTACACATTTACATTCTCCCCGCTACACATTTACATTCTCCCCGCTACACATTTACATTCACGCCGCAACACATTTACATTCTCCCCGCTACACATTTACATTCACGCCGCAACACATTTACATTCTCCCCGCTACACATTTACATTCACGCCGCTACACATTTACATTCTCGCCGCTACACATTTACATTCTCGCCGCTACACATTTACATTCTCGCCGCTACACATTTACATTCTCGCCGCTACACATTTACATTCTCGCCGCTACACATTTACATTCTCCCCGCTACACATTTACATTCTCGCCGCTACACATTTACATTCTCCCCGCTACACATTTACATTCTCCCCGCTACACATTTACATTCTCGCCGCTACACATTTACATTCTCGCCGCTACACATTTACATTCACGCCGCTACACATTTACATTCTCGCCGCTACACATTTACATTCTCGCCGCTACACATTTACGTTCTCCCCGCTACACATTTACGTTCTCCCCGCTACACATTTACATTCTCGCGGCGAGACATTTACATTCCATCAGTTCTTGATTTCCCCGGGAATCGAATCCATGACCATGGTGTTGCTACTGCCATGCTTTACTGTTCCAGCTTCTGGAAATGCACTAAAACCAGCGCAAATGATCAAATCAAAGCCAAATTAAAACTGGGTGGCTGATGAATTTCTTGCAGCTCAACAGCAGAACACGGCACAATCCCGAGGTCATGGGTTCGTTTCCAAAGAAGTGCTTGAAATGGTAAAAAAAAAAAGCATCTGCCAAATGCATCAATGTAAATTCACATAAAACGAATCAATGAAATAATGAAAATAAAATGTATTTTACACTCAAAATTGACAATTTTGTTTTCGGGCCACTGTCAGGAGAATCTGAACTGATTTGTTCTTAACATCATCCAGGTTTATCAGTACAAAAGAACACACTCTCAGACCGATGATGTTCATACCTATACACACGGGGCAACACTCTCCTTCGGGAACGTAGAAGTTCTGGCAGTCCGGCTCGGCACACTCGGCTCGGGAACAGAAGGACACTCCTCCTCGACACTGACACCTCCAGCACGAGTCCATGCGATACACCTCGCCCTCGGCAAACTCCTGCCCGTCACGAACACACCGCGGGGACACTGCACAACACACAACACACAACCCTGCTGTTAGGATATATGTATAAGATAGATAGATAGATAGATAGATAGATAGATAGATAGATAGATAGATAGATAGATAGACAGATAGACAGACAGACAGACAGACAGACAGACAGACAGACAGACAGACAGACAGACAGACAGACAGACAGATAGATAGATAGATAGATAGATAGATAGAGACAGACAGACAGACAGACAGATAATCTAATTTAACATTCATAGAGGAATCAAATAGAGTTTCACTGCATTGAATTTCCAGGATTCTTCCATGTTTCACAGTGTTTGAACAATGAATGGACGGCTTTATAGAGATGAGGTGTGTTTAACCGTTCATTAAACTGAATCTACAGAAAACCAAGAAACACACGCATTCCCCTCCAACTGTGTACACTGGAAACCAGTGAGCTCAGCACTTCTGCGAAGCCTCGGGCGCAGGATCCCAGTGATCCCAGTGATCCCGGCATTCTCAGACGTGGCATGCGAAGCCGTGTAATCGGTGCTCACTCACGCACAAACGCACACTTACACATGTGAGGTCAAAGACACACAGCAGCCGAGGTCTCCAGAGCTCCTGTACGAGCGACGGCAGAGAGACGGGAAGAGCCGGAAACACTCCCGCTCTCCACAGCTCAACAATAACTGAACAATCACTGCAGTACGGCTCATTAGAGACACGGAAAACCCTGCGCTCAGGAACGCAGACACAAAGACACACACTACATCACAACATGATATGACTGGGCTTTTGGACATGGGACCACACTGTAAAAATAAAAAGTTGCTGCCTCAAATTTTTAAGTACAATCAACTTGGATGTTCAAGTCATTTCAACTTATATTACATTAAAATGAGTTCAATCTTGTATAAATTAAGTTGAAAATTGCTGAACTTATTTTGATGTGTTAAAGCAATGTAAAAACATATGTTGTCATAACTTATTGATCATTAATTTTTTACAGTATGCATACTATTTTTATTTGTTTTTTGGACATTCACCATGGTATTACTGTGTTCTTTTCCAGTATTTTAAACAGGGTACTGTAAACGGCACTGGTACGGTACAGATACTGTAAAATGAAATTCCAGGACTTTAAGCATTACTTGTTTTGGTTTTCAAGGACTACAATCAGAGATCTCACTTATCAAACAATGTCTTTATTATATTTCAAATTATAAAAAAGGCAAATAGATAAATTAAAAAATAATAATACAACAAAATGGTACAAATAAAGTGCAAACTCAAAATAAACAAGAATCGACACACAGCCACTTCTGCTCCTAAGGATTTATTCAAATGAACAACGTTTCGACCCGAAGGGTCTTCGTCGGGCAAGCAACAATCATAGAGCGGTACAGTTTATATCAGTGTGAACCAACACACCTGACCTCATTACTGAACTAATTACCCAATCATCCAAAGCAATAACGACCTAATTAATCAAACACAAATGTAACCACTAAAGCATCAAAAAACAGAAAACTAATAAAGTGCAGCACATGCAATGGCTGTGGAAACTTTAACCATTGAAAATACTATGACAAAGATATCGCTTTCCTCATTCAAACTGATTTTTTCTCCCTTAAATATATATATATATACAGTACCAGTCAAAAGTTTGGAAACACTACTATTTTTAATGTTTTTGAAAGAAGTCTCTTATGCTCATCAAGCCTGCAGTAAAAAACAAACAAACAAACAAAAAAAAAACAGTAATATTATGAAATATTATTACAATTTAAAATAATGGTTCTCTTTTTTAATATATTTTAAAATGTTATTTATTTTTGTGATGCAAAGCTGAATTTTCATCAGCAAGTACTCCAGTCTTTGGTGTCTTATGATCCTTCAGAAATCATTCTAATATGATGATTTGATACTCAGTTATTATCAATGATGGAAACAGTTGTGCTGTTTAATATATTTTTTTGGAATACTTTTTTCAGGATTCATTGATGAGTAAAACGTTAACAGCATTTATTCATAAAAACAGCATTTATTCAAAATAAAAACATTTCTAACAATATAAATCGTTACCATCACCTTTTTATCAATTTAACGCATCCTTGTTGAATTAAAGTACTAATTTCTTAAAAAACTTTTGAACGGTAGTGTATATTGTTACAAAAGATTTCTATTCTAAATAAATGCAGTTCTTTTTAACTTTTTATTCATCAAATAATCCTGAAAAAAGTATCTCAGGTTATAAAAAAAATATTAAGCAGCACAACTGTTTCCAACATTGATCATAAATCATCATATTAGAATGATTTCTGAAGGATCATAAGACACCAAAGACTGGAGTACTTGCTGATGAAAATTCAGCTTTGCATCACAAAAATAAATTACATTTTAAAGTATATTAAAAAAGAGAACCATTATTTTAAATTGTAATAATATTTCATAATATTACTGTTTTTTTTTTGTTTTTTGTTTTTTAACTGCAGGCTTGATGAGCATAAGAGACTTCTTTCAAAAACATTAAAAATAGTAATGTTTCCAAACTTTTGACTGGTACTATATATATATATATATATATATATACTGTATATTGACCTAAAGAATGAAAGCTCTATATATATGATAGATATATTATAGATAATATATGAAGAGTTCAGATGCAAAAGCCTCTAATTGCCATCTGAAATTTTCTTCTAGAATGATCATTTTTATTAAGCTTGTATATTTAAGTTCAGTAATTTCACTTAAATGGCAATGAAAATTACCTATTAATTGTCATTCAAGTGAAATTACTAAACTAAAATATATAAGCTTGATAAAAATGACCATTCTAGAAGAAATTTTCAAATGGCACTTATTTATTTATTTATTTATTTATTTATTTATTTATTTATTTATTTATTTATTTATTTCAGGTTTATTTAACAGGGACAATGCACACTAATAATACATAATTAAATGTACAGTGTGCCTGTACTTAGAGGCTTTTGCGTCTGAACTCTTCATATATTATCTATATATATCTATATAAGCTCTATGACTCTATATATTTTCTAATATAGCCTATTGTCTTCCAATAATTCAAGAATCTTTTCATAAATACGGCTGTTTTCAAAGGTTTTCCAAGAATTACATTTCAAAAAAGTTAAATTCAAGTTCTTCAAGCACTTTAAACACCTTGTTCGAACCCTGTTTAAAGCAATTCAGTGATTGACAAACTGGAGGATTTTCAGTTGTACGTCAGGCAACAATCTATGAAATTAAGTGATTTAAGGAAATATATATTTTTCAGGTGCAAAAGTATCCAAAAAGACTAAGTTAATAACTAACGTTAACAAATGAGATATTTTTGTTACCAATTGTACACACGACTCTTTCTTTGTAACACGATCTCTCTTATTCTCACACACTGACTCAAGACACACACACACACACACACACATTCCCATCAGTGACCTATTGAACCTTCCCATCAACCTCTCCTTGTGTTCTTCTGCCTGAAGCATAAGCAGTTTTTCCTCCGCCCGCTGCGCTTCTCCTTAAGTCCATTAGTTCCAGGACGCAGAACACATTTAGCGCCGGGCCAAGAGGCCAACGCGGGAATTTGGATTGTTGGTAAAACAGAATATTTGACGCTAAACCAGAGCAAACACTGAGGCCCTGTCTCGCTGACTCCGCCCCTTTTTCACACCTCATCACTTCCTGTCTGTCCAACTCTCACAACAGGAACTCAGTGTTTCAGGATTGCGTATCATTTCGTTGTACTCTATTGTATAATGACAGATAAAGATTCTGATGTGATTCTGATCGTCTGAGCACGTCCTGACCCGCCATGAAGAGCCGGTTCCAGTGTTTTCAACACATCTGTCCTGTCTGACAGTGACATGATGAACAACAACTATCACTATGTGAAACATGTGAAAGATTCGTGTTCTCTCTTGCGTTCCCCTGAGAAACTTTGCATTCACATGCAAACGCATTAATATATAGTTTTTCCTCTAACCTCATATTACCTCCATCATAAAGTTTCTATAGGGAAATGCAAAGGTTTTGCAAGATAACAAAGTTTTGCGAATGAGTGCAAAATTTCTTGGGGGAACGCAAATGTGTTGAGAGAAAATGCAAAAGTTTTGCAAGCTAATGTGGGCTGAGACACTATGGGCCCTATTTTAACGATCTGAAACGCAAGTATCAAACGCGAAACGCAAGTAACTTTGTGGGCGGGTCTCGGCGCTGTTGCTATTATAACGGCGGATTTGCCAGACGCACGCCAGGAGCGGTTCACAGCCGAGGAGACCGACGTTCTCGTCAGGGCCGTAAAACACAGAGAAGTGACATTGGGGATGGAGAAACACACCCAAATTAGCTTTGGTTAAACAGGTGTATAATAATTTTGGTAAATGTGTAAGCTAGATTTATGCCTATTTTTCACATCTTCATGGACACAACAATGATTTCCCTCGTGTGGTAATATTTTTCCTTGTAATAATGTATGGTTTTCTAAAAATGAGAACTGCTGCGTCTGTGTAGATGAGAGAAGCAAAGTGTGTGTGTGTTGTGCACACGCTACATTATGGCCAAGCATGCGCCCTTAAAATAGCATCTGAATAACGCGCCGCTGACTTTAGACGAGGTTTCTCCTGGTCAGTGGCGGAATTGTTTTCTGAAACTGCAAAATAGCACCGGGGAATGTTTGCGCAGGAACACGCCTCCTCTTTCCGCTGAACCGCCCCCGGGAGCGCAAGTTCATTCCCTAATTTACCGACGTGCGTCTGTGGAGGGAAAAGTCTGCTGTGCGCGGGTGCAAAATAGGAATGACACATGCGTCAGTGTACAAAGTCAGTTGCGCTGGGTGCAAGATAGGGCCCTAGGGATTCAAACTAAAAAAAGTTTGAATCAGCAATGTCTTTGAATCAATGCACAGCTCAATTGTTACTCTGTACAATTTGGCCACTGAAAAGGGGTTGGCGCTCTTCATTTAGCTCTCTAAGTGCACTAGATTGATGCATTTAACTTTAAAAATGCACAAAATATTCATCCAGAACTACTCTAGATTGGTCCAACCGCCTTAGTCTCACAAACTCCCGAGGGAAACACTGAAACATTATATTCATTAAATCTCAAATCCACACAATTCCTTCACTGGTTCATTCATTCCTCAGCGCTGAGTCTCTCATTGGCGCTCATGAACACACTCCTCATTGAGTGAGTGCATTGTGTATTTTAATTCCCTCATTCCGTGCGGTTGGGAATAAGATGCTCCGATATGGAGACCCTGGGATTCTCCAGGGTGTATTTTGGACCCCATTCAGGAAAAGAAAAGTGGGAGATTTGGTTTCTGTGCCGCTATAACAGAGCTGCTGTTACAGGCATTTAGACACTGTTTACTGCAGGTTCAAGTGGACATGAAACACACATTAGAGAGCAGAACAAACGCACTTATCTGACTAATGCAGTGACAGCTGCACACATCTCTCACTTCGCTAATGAGGAAAATAACATCATACTTTATTTAACAGTCCTTATTAAAGTGCACTAAAGAGAACTGATGAACATGAGCAATAAGAACGTCTCATCTCTGCACTTATGCACTACCAACTAATATTAAAGAAGCCCAGTTCAATACATATATTTTTAGGATTTTTTCTTATTATGCATGCATATTTTGGTTTTAAATGTTACCGTTTTCCTGTCTCTGTGTAAGCACCTTGAGAAGGCACTATATAAAAATAAAGATATACTGTATTTATAATTATTGCCTTAACTTTTTTAAATGTGCTTTTATGCATTTGGCAGATGCTTTTATCCAAAGCAACTCACATTGCATGTTTTCTGTTCATGCATTCTCTGGGAATCGAACCCGAGACCTTGGCGTTGCAAGCACCATGCTCTAATGTTTGAGCAATACAAACGCTAGAGAACTTTTTAACTGTTGCCTGTTGCTTTGCCGTGAGCACTGCAGAAAGATGCACGCCACGTTAAAAAAACGCAAAAAACTGACATTGCAATATTTAGATTTTCTGCTATATATTGTGAATATATCTGAATAAATACAGGAATTTTCACCAGATTACTTAAATAGCTTTATTTGGAAAGAATGAATCATAATAGACTTAGTGGGGTGATTTTAATGTATAAAAATTATTAATAAAAAATATTTATTATTTAAAATTAATTATTTTATTTTATTATTAAATAAAAATAAAAATATTAAACAAAACAAGAAATATTATTACAATAGTGATATAAAAATATAAAAATAGAAAGTTGAAAAAAAGAATTTTTTTATTATTAATAAACAAATGTATTGTTATTATTATTATTATTATTATATAATTTATTATGAATTATTTACTTATATTAAAATGTTTTTTTATTTTTGATTATTATTACATAAAACAAGAAATATATTGTATATATAATAGTGAATTATATGCACATTGCCAGTTTCAGAGTGAAGTTCTGCGTTATTTTTTGTTATTAATAAACAAGTTTGTATTCATTTTATTATGGATTATTTAATTATATATAAAAATATTTTTGATTATTATTACATAAAAATATTAAACAAAACAAGAAATGTACTATAATAGTGCAAAAAAATAAAAATAAGTATGTCTTTATGTCATAATGATTATGACTTAATTTCTTAATTTTCAAATGCTAAACCATCAACCTTAAATTGTGAGGGGTTACCAGAAAATATGCGTAAAAACATTTTAAAGTTTTTTTTACGTAAAACCGTTGCATAGTTCAGAATCCGGTGTCCAATGCGGGCCAGGCCGATAAAAGGGAAATTAAAGCATAACGTGATTTGCACCGCTGTTTCTTCCAGAAGTCAGTGTCTTTATGACGGTGTTTCTAGCTTCAGCTCTGGGGCCCCGGGCCCCGTCAGACCCTCGTGAAACCTGAAGATGTGCTTTAAGAAGAGCCACTTCAGCCAATCACACGTCTCGAATCTCTCCGCTTCAATCCTGGATAATCTCACATAACTGGAACAAGACGGCTCTGGGCTTCTGGGTCATAAAGGCGCTTAATTGACAGCAAATTAAGGTTATTTAAACCACCAAACCAGGCGGAGAACAGAGTCAGTGTGTGTGCGGCTCGTGTGTGTGTAGGAAACGTGACTGAGCCGCAGAAACTGCTGAATAAATACGTATCTGTAGCGTGGTGTTTGCTTTAGCTGTGCTCCACACAGAGCCCACATTGATCAGCTTCCTCTCTGAATATTG
>CM040808.1:35404638-35432138 GCA_022829025.1 Squalius cephalus | reverse complement strand
TTTTTCCATTACAACAGCAAAAATATTATAATATAATATAATATAATATAATAATTCAATTTTTTTTTTGGGAAATACACTACAGTTCAAAGGTTTGGGTTCGGAAGGATTTTATGTTTTTGAAAGAGTCTCTTCTGCTCTTCAAACCTGCATTTACTTGATCAAAAATACAGTAAAAACAGTGAAATATGATTCCAATGTAAAACAGCTGTTTTCTAACCCCAGGGCCATTTAACTATAAAATGATGCAATCTTTGTTAATAGGCTCTTTAAAATTTTAATTTTTACAATTTTTTACCAGATGGTGCCGTTTTCTCAGGTTCGGCCTATAAAGCAAACACTCGCCTTATTCCTGTTTCTGCTTCTGCATATTATAGAGCCAACTGGATAAATTATGCAACAATAATTGTGTGGGTGTGTTGGTATGGATGTCAGATTGTGATTTGTATGTGTGTAATAAAACAAAATATGTGTATGTGTATGTGTGCGTGTGTGTGTGTGTGTGTGTGTTTGTAATATTTGAGAGAGAAAAAATAAACTGCAAATAACAAATCAAGCCTGTGTGTGTCCAGTGGCGTTTTGCTGCCTCTAATGGGGAAATCTGGAACTGCGCCCGAACACACACACACACACACACACACACACACACACTCACTGAAAGCTCATTTTCTGAGATATCAACCTCAAATGTGGAAAACGACTTGTTTAGATTTATGGCTTTGATTTTCTAGCCGTTTTAGAGTTCAAAATGTTTCCTAAAATACACATTTTATATACAACAATGTTCATAAATCATTTTCATAAACTTATACATATTTAACTTTTTTTGGTTTTCCTTTTAATTTTTTTTTTTTTACTATAGCAATACTCTGCCACAGGTCTTCTTTAACATGCGACCAAACTTAAGTCTGTGCTTATCATCTGTGCTTATCATCTGTGATTCGCCTCTCGACTAGCAGTCCTGATCAATGTGCTCCGCATGTACGTCTGTGATTCGCCTCTCGACTAGCAGACCTGATCAATGTGCTCCGCATGTACGTCTGTGATTCGCCTCTCGACTAGCAGACCTGATCAATGTGCTCCGCATGTACATCTGCGATCCGCCTCTCGACTAGCAGTCCTGATCAATGTGCTCCGCATGTACGTCTGTGATTCGCCTCTCGACTAGCAGTCCTGATCAATGTGCTCCGCATGTACATCTGCGATTCGTCTCTCGACTAGCAGTCCTGATCAATGTGCTCCGTATGTACATCTGCGATTCGCCTCTCGACTAGCAGTCCTGATCAATGTGCTCCGTATGTACATCTGTGATTCGCCTCTCGACTAGCAGTCCTGATCAATGTGCTCCGTATGTACATCTGTGATTCGCCTCTCGACTAGCAGACCTGATCAATGTGCTCCGCATGTACGTCTGTGATTCGCCTCTCGACTAGCAGTCCTGATCAATGTGCTCCGCATGTACATCTGCGATTCGCCTCTCGACTAGCAGTCCTGATCAATGTGCTCCGCATGTACGTCTGCGATTCGCCTCTCGACTAGCAGTCCTGATCAATGTGCTCCGCATGTACGTCTGCGATTCGCCTCTCGACTAGCAGTCCTGATCAATGTGCTCCGCATGTACATCTGAGATTCGCCTCTCGACTAGCAGACCTGATCAATGTGCTCCGCATGTACATCTGCGATTCGCCTCTCGACTAGCAGACCTGATCAATGTGCTCCGCATGTACATCTGCGATCCGCCTCTCGACTAGCAGTCCTGATCAATGTGCTCCGTATGTACATCTGCGATTCGCCTCTCGACTAGCAGTCCTGATCAATGTGCTCCGCATGTACATCTGTGATTCGCCTCTCGACTAGCAGTCCTGATCAATGTGCTCCGTATGTACATCTGCGATTCGCCTCTCGACTAGCAGTCCTGATTAATGTGCTCCGTATGTACATCTGCGATTCGCCTCTCGACTAGCAGTCCTGATTAATGTGCTCCGTATGTACATCTGCGATTCGCCTCTCGACTAGCAGTCCTGATCAATGTGCTCCGCATGTACATCTGAGATTCGCCTCTCGACTAGCAGTCCTGATCAATGTGCTCCGCATGTACATCTGAGATTCGCCTCTCGACTAGCAGACCTGATCAATGTGCTCCGCATGTACATCTGCGATTCGCCTCTCGACTAGCAGTCCTGATCAATGTGCTCCGTATGTACATCTGCGATTCGTCTCTCGACTAGCAGTCCTGATCAATGTGCTCCGTATGTACATCTGCGATTCGCCTCTCGACTAGCAGACCTGATCAATGTGCACCGCATGTACATCTGTGATTCGCCTCTCGACTAGCAGTCCTGATCAATGTGCTCCGCATGTACATCTGAGATTTGCCTCTCGACTAGCAGACCTGATCAATGTGCTCCGCATGTACATCTGCGATTCGCCTCTCGACTAGCAGTCCTGATCAATGTGCTCCGCATGTACATCTGCGATTCGTCTCTCGACTAGCAGTCCTGATCAATGTGCTCCGTATGTACATCTGCGATTCGCCTCTCGACTAGCAGACCTGATCAATGTGCACCGCGTGTACATCTGCGATTCGCCTCTCGACTAGCAGTCCTGATCAATGTGCTCCGCATGTACATCTGTGATTCGCCTCTCGACTAGCAGTCCTGATCAATGTGCTCCGCATGTACATCTGCGATTCGCCTCTCGACTAGCAGTCCTGATCAATGTGCTCCGCGTGTACATCTGCGATTCGCCTCTCGACTAGCAGACCTGATCAATGTGCTCCGCATGTACATCTGTGATTCGCCTCTCGACTAGCAGTCCTGATCAATGTGCTCCGCATGTACATCTGCGATTCGCCTCTCGACTAGCAGTCCTGATCAATGTGCACCGTATATACATCTGTGATTCGCCTCTCGACTAGAAGTCCTGATCAATGTGCTCCGTATGTACATCTGCGATTCGCTTCTCGCCTATCAGTCCTGATCAATGTGCACCGTATATACATCTGTGATTCGCCTCTCGACTAGCAGTCCTGATCAATGTGCTCCGCATGTACATCTGTGATTCGCTATCTCAACTAGCAGTCCTGATCAATGTGCACCGTATATACATCTGTGATTCGCCTCTCGACTAGCAGTCCTGATCAATGTGCTCCGCATGTACATCTGTGATTCGCCTCTCGACTAGCAGTCCTGATCAATGTGCTCCGTATGTACATCTGTAATTCGCCTCTCGACTAGCAGTCCTGATCAATGTGCTCCGTATGTACATCTGTGATTCGCCTCTCGACTAGCAGTCCTGATCAATGTGCTCCGCATGTACATCTGCGATTCGCCTCCCGACTAGCAGTCCTGATCAATGTGCTCCGTATGTACATCTGTGATTCGCCTCTCGACTAGCAGTCCTGATCAATGTGCACCGTATATACATCTGTGATTCGCCTCTCGACTAGCAGTCCTGATCAATGTGCTCCGCATGTGGAGAAACCTGGTTTTCAGGGACGAGTGTGTTATATAAGCTACACACTGAAGCGTTGATAACAAACAGACACACATCCCACTGCAAACAAGCTAATGATCCACAGATGTGCGCTTGAGTAAATCGCACACACACACACACACACACACACACACACACAGCTCAGTGTTTGGCTGCTGGAAGGGGCGTCTCTGAACCAAAGAAATCTTGTTTACTGTACGCTGGACACATTCACAGTTACAGTATGAGGAGATTAATCCACTGACACCATATGTGAAGTTAAACAACATTTCTAGCCTTTTACAAACACTGAGAACAACAAGCCAAATCCAACTTCTCCTTCTCTTCATTCAGAGACACGGATCTACAACATCTATTATAAACCCTTTCCAGGTTAATGTAAACAGCTTCACTTTGATTACCATTATAATAAACCATGAGAATATCTCGACGCTCAGGAATAATCAGGTGTCGAGAGAATAAAACTACAGTACTGAAGTAAAGCTCATTATCTAAACACAACATGCATTAAATGACACTGAACTGAAGTTATAAACAGTGAATCAGGAACGTCTCATATCTCGGGCGCATGAGATATGATTATTGCAGTGTTTATTGTAAATGATTTATAGGTGCACATCATAATTGTGTTAATAATCTTGAATCAGAATAAGTTCCTCTTGCAGCATCTCTTCTCTTCTCTGATGATGTGGGCGGGGCAACCTGTCACTCACAGGAGATCAGCCAATAGCAAACCACAACCATCCAATCAATTCCTCACAGACACAATCAAGCCACGCCCACATTTGTTCTCGTTCCTGAAGCCTTTCTCTCGGATATATGACACAATAGAGGAGAGAAGAGCAGCGCTACTTCTGTTTCATGCCGACTTTAAAGATGCATCATTCACAGAGCTTTACACTTCTTCTGCCTCTACTTGCTTGTGTGTTTATAAAATATTCAGTCTAATCTGATGATGCGTTCAGCGACCAATAAGAGTGTAGTACGCACAGGTCTAATTAACACATTTTATCATATTTAATCAAGTTTTTCCCCACAGTAAATGTGATCAAAAGTCTGCAGATGCCATCTAGTAATAAAGATCTTCCAGCAGGCAAACCAGTTTATTGTTGGTTGGTTTATGCTGTTGGCTTCATTAATGCACAACATGTAGTGTGTAGTAAAGCTGTTTGTGAGTGTAAAAGCTCTGCAAAGTTTCAAAGATAAATGGAGATTTTGTCTCCTAAAAGAAAGAAGTGATTCTGAACTGAAACGAGTCGTCAGTAATTCAGTCTCACTTCCTGTAGGTTTTAACTCATTTGCATAATGCCCGCCTCTGGTGTTGATTGGCTGAGCAGCGTCTCTTAGCTCCGCCCTCAAACACTGTAGTGTATCTGAGACTGGAAGAGGTTGGTTCGTGTTGTTCATGTGGAGAAGACGCTGTTTTCTGAGATTGAGACGGTAAAGCCCACGCCATCATTACTGTTCGTATCACTGAGATCAAGAGCTGATATTCAGATATGATAATGAGCGTTTGCTTTCCGACCAATCAGAGCAGAGCAGCTCTCTGAGAGGCGGAGCTTAGAGAGACTGAATCTCCGACCAAAGCGTTTCAGACACTGAGAGAAGAGAGCTGATGCTGCACTGGAGATTATGAGAGAATTCAAGCGTTTTTTGATCATGGATGCATGTGAACCTGTTGTAGGGACTCCTAAACAAAACTAGGAGTCTTTAATATAGCATAATAGATGCACAAATCCTAAAACCTTTGCACACTCCTGTAACACACACACACTCGCGTCCCGTCTCAAATGTTTAGTTCAGAGTTAATGCACTGGAAATGTTGCGTTACCTGCCGCCCGCTGGCACTGACTGCGGTTGACGTACGTGAAGTGATCGTAGCAGCTCTGAGACGCACACACACATCCGTCGACCGTCAGATTACAGCCAGAAAACACACACTCCGGGTTCACGGGGCCCACAAACCTGTGTCTGTGTTCGTGACGGCGAGACCCTGAGAGACAGAGAGTTTCAGGTCAAACACAGGCTACCGATGATTAATGTGCCATATAAATTGCGTCTTACTCTAATGTAAACTTGGTTCAATGAAATTTAAATAAATGTAGCTTTATGCTGAACGTAAACGATGTGACATGACGGTTTATTTAAAGATATATCATGCATAAACCTGTTAAAACACGTCCCAGAAGAGCTGCTCGCAAAGAGAACGTAATGCACGTTCTTCATCGTGAGCAGAAACTTTGGGACGGGTTCCAATCTGAACGCAAAAAAATTTATTTTGCACACGTAAAATACTTTATTTGTGGTTCTGGGCAACCGATTAATCGTTGCCCAGCACTATTTATTTGTTATTATAATATGTTCTTGTCAAGGTCCATACCTGTTTTCCCAGCATGCACACAGGCGTCTCTGTCGGGATAGCTGTAGGTTCTGATGCAGGAGTGTTTGGACTCACACACACACCGTCCGTCGACGCGATCGCATCCGGCCACCAGGGGGCAGCGCTCGTCCTCCTCGTCTGAGTCCGTCGCACCAGGTATCACTGTAGAGAAGAAGACAAGCTCATTTGTCGGGCTTTTTTTGTCCTCGTCTCGGCGTGTCGTGAGATTTGTTTGTTTACGCTCCAATGAATGGCACCAAAATGAGACACTCTGAAAACATTTTTATTTATTTTTTTTTCATCAGAATGGTACGAAACTTGGTAAAGATTTTGGCACTTGCTATGTCAACATGAAAAAAAAGGTTAAATGGTCCTGAAAAAAAATAGTCCCACTTGTGCTCCTCGTGGTCAAAGATGAGCGCATTGGAAATGAATGAGAGACGAATTTCCTCTAGTGGAAGCGTTTGGTACTGCAGCCGAACACACTCTCACTGAAAGACCATTTACTGGGATACTGTATCAAGCTCAAATTTTTAACACAATTTATTTAGATTTATGGCTTTGATTTTCTCACAGTTTTAGAGTAAAACATGTTTTTGAAAAATTTCATTTTTCATAACAATAAACGTAAAATTCTGTACGTTTTTTTAAGTTCACTTTTCAAAACTTTTTTCACTTCAGCAATAATCTGCCAAGTGTCGTCTTTGAAAAGAGATCAAACTTCAGTCTGTGGTAAATCTTGAATGCTTTAGAGCAACAGTTTAAGGAAACAGGCAACAGGAAATTACATTTTCAGGCCTATGCTCAAAAAGTGAATAAATGGATTATAAATATAGCGTAACTATAATTTAGTACCATAAACCCCCTAAAAATACAAAATATGAAATAAAAAACATTATCGAACTAAAATATAGTACATTAATTTAATTGAAATAAACAATACAATTCGGTCATTTTTGACCGACATGTGAAGAGCGGCATCTCTGGAAAGATCTCTTTAATGTCTCAAACGCTTCTCCTCGACAGCAACGAGATGAGAACAAAACCGACACTTGACTGAAACATAAATGAGAACTTCACTCTAAAAGATTACCTCATTTATACACTAGAAACAGCTTGAGTCTTTCTGCCTCTCATTGCCCTTCGCATGCATCCCTGTGTTTTCCTCTTCCAGCCGCATGTGTGTTAAATAAGTCTGGAGTATCGACGTCAGATGCAGAACCCCTCGGCTCCCGCAGGTTCTCCTGAAGACCCCCCAGCCTGACACATGTGAATAAACAAAGACAAACCGGCTTCGGCGGCTCCTAATGTCCCCCGTGATGCTCTCCTGGGGCTTGGCTCACAAACTCACCAAACAAACCAGAAGAAACTGTTCAGGACACGTAACAGCCCAGCTCACAAAAATGTGTTCTACCAATGCCCCAACATCCCCTTTTTCTGAATGTTCTCGGAACGTTCAAAAGGTCAAAGCGTTTTTTCTTGGTTATGCGAACATTCCGTTTTATCATCCTATAAACACTGTTACATTTGAATGAACATTCTGAAACAAAGTAGCAAAAGTCGCCCTGTGGTGAAAAACACGCTTTTAAAGTTGTTTATATGTCTATGTGGTGTTTTTAATGTGCTTTAAGACAAAGCATGTGTAAGTTCATAAGTCGACAGCATTGCTGAGTATTTCCTCCTTAAAACTGCAGTGAACCAAAGACAGTCTCAAAAACACGCTTTGAAATCGCTGGTGTTTCTGACGTCACAAACTACCTTGTAACCAATCAGATCAACGTGTGATCGTCAACCAGTGGATCTCTGAGCTGAGGGAGTGAGTGGAGGCGGGGCTCATTTGCATATTCATAGAACCGCGCATACTAAATGAGGCAAGGGTGTCGTCGAGTTACATTCCAGATATTTTAAGGCATGAAGAAATGTTTTTTCCAAGGAAAAAACTTTAAATATGTCATTAAATATGAGATGAGTTTTAAGGGATAAAATGATTGACTACAGGTACAGGTACAAAGTCTCTAGTTGCCAGCATGCCTTGAGATCAGGGGAGTGAGGTTTACACACGTGTTGACAGATCTTTCTATAAAACAGCGACCAAGAACAAGCCTACAGTAAAACCAAATGCTTTATGCTGAAAATAAGACCAAAATATCGCGACCTGCACCTGCTCACTTTAATAACTCCGTAAACTCCATTGCTTTATGAGCCAAGCTTAAACAACAAGCAAAAAATGCTATAATGAGTGGACATGTGAATGTGAAAGTCATGTGAAAGTCGACTGTGCTTCAACACAACGAGTCTTTGGTCAGAATAGCGGACACCGAACCCGATGTCAATCATCACAGTTTCGGGAGTGAATTTAAAAGTGGTTGTCACTCCTGAAGCTTTACAGTGTGTATGTGCATGGCAGATAAATATTACTGGAAGAACATTACTTCAGAACTTTGACAGAACGTTCCCTGTTTGCTGGGAGAGATGTGCTTCTACTCTACAGTTCCTGAGATGAAATATAAAAACAGACTCATATTAGTCCTACAGTGAGAGATTATGTGGACACTGAGATCTCTGAGCGGCTGGAACGGCTTCCTAAAGCACAAAACTTTGAAGTTTTTGAAGTATTTGCTCTCCCACTGATCTCAATGCTGGAGAAACAATTGAGATAAGTGTTTTTTGATGCATTATGAGGCCAGTCCTGGTTAGTACAGTGAGCACATTCTTAGACGTGACCGAGTACTGAAAACGGGCAGATATTGGTGCATTTGGCACAGAAACGTCCCGTTTGTGGAAAACCACATGGCGGTTGTTCTCACACAGACATCGCCATCACAAACAGCCTTTTCAAACCAGGATCAGACCATCCTGCCAAAACTTTCCCTATTATTTCCGGTCACCTCGGAATGATCCGCTCCGCCAACGTCTTTTCCATATCAATACTTCCTGCGAGGATATTTTCATATTTTCACACGACCCCAAACGCTTTTTGTAGCGTGCGCCCACAATGCACATCTGTTCACGTCGACGGATCGCACACCGGCTCTGTTCATCAGCACAAGTTTTCCTAACAGAGCAAACTACAACATCCAGGAGGATCCATAAACATGGGAAAAGTCTAATTTATAATTATTTGACACCTTGGACAATATAATCCTCATAGTAACAAAAAGGGATTTGAAGTAAGTGTAAAAAGTTCTGGATACTACGATCCCCCCCCCCACCCCCCCACCCCCGTATAAACACAGACTAGTCTGTAATAAAAACAGTCTGGTCTAGCGCTGCTATCTAAAGTCCACATGATAACTAGTTTAATCAGTTTGCAAACATGTTACGTCCTTCTCGGTATTGTCGTTTCTCTTCTAATTGTTGCGGGTCAAATGTGGGAAGCTGATATTTAATCTCACAAACTGAAGGACATGGAGGCGTTTTGTCTTGGCGTTCAGAACGAGACACGGACATCAGGGCTCAGGCTGATAGCGACACTGACGAGGAAAACGACTGATAGACCAGACTAAACGAGCGTTCTGACAGTGATTCACCTGCTATTACAGCGTCATACTGGACTGAGTGTTTTAGGAAACCTGTTAGATAACAGTCATTATTCTGTTTGGAGACTCTAGTCCTACAGAAATAACAATATGAAAATTTGGGCCGATACGATAACCGATAATTCTTACTATTTGAAAGCTGATAACCGATATATTGGCCGATAAATCTAAATACACATTGTATATAACTTTTGAGAGCCTAATTACAAAAGCACAAGTCTCAGCATTAAAATCCATGTCCCAAACACACAATTATGACGTTCTCATTATAATGTTGTGTAGCCGATATGACAGACTTGCACTTTAACTGGATTTTCCTTTTTGAAGTGATTTCAATCATATTTCAAGAAATTCAACACCATCATGCTGAACAGTGCGCATCTGAAGAGTCTCAGCTGGAGGAAATAATACATTATTTATCGGCTTTAATATATCGGCCATTTTCATATCTGGGCCGATAACAATAACATTAAAAAATATAGCTGCAAGCAGCAATACGGGGCCAAGCCCTGCAAGGCAGAGCAAGCAACAGCCGCTGTAGCGCAATGCGGAGCCAGAAGAGCAAAACATCAGAAATTTAATGTACATCAAGCACAGTAAGCACATCAATTACAGCAGCACAGCTAGCATTTAAGCACCAACAGCAGTGCAGAGCCGGAAGGAATTTAAATTATTATTTTATACACAATTTCAAAGTCGCCCCACACTGGTCTCGAACCCACGACCACAATGGTTCGGGATTCATGACGCATGGTTGAACCACTTGCGCCACCCAGAGGACATGTTTTACAAAGCTGCAGAGGAGAGGCTTCAGTGTGTGAATGAGCACACAAAATCATGTTAACGAGATTAGCATGCTAAGCTAACTTAATGCTAATATAGCTTATGATGTGGTACATCCAATGCTGGCAAAATAGATATCCTCAGATTCGACATGACGCAAGGAATCGATAGACACCAATTTTATGATTTTGTGACAAACTGTTCACAAGTTACAGCCTCTGAACCAATTATGGGTTGACCTCATTAAGTTTGCGACATCATAACTTTTTTTTTCCAGTATAGCAAAAAAATCGGGGACAGTACTTTTATGCGGCTCAGTCCGAAGATCATTTGAGTACATGTTTGGACAAAATTAGACCAATTTTGAAGGAGGAGTAGCGAAAAAACTGTTTTACATTCACTCCAATATGGCGGCCAGTCACATTGTTGATAAATAACATATGAGATATCGTTGAAATCGGCATAAGCCAAGGAATATATTGACATAAAGAAATCAAATTTCAAGCAATGTTAGCAAAAGTTATAAGCGTTTTTTCAAAAAACAATGATATCTCTGGAACACTAGGTGGCGCTGTGATCAAATTTCTCAGGTACCTTCGGGCCATGCTAATGATGATCCATACCAAATTTGGTGAAGAAATTTCAAATAGTTTAAAAGATATTGCAAATTATGACATCATTCAAAATGGCGGACACGTGGTACATCCCATCATGGCAAAATCGATATCCACGGATTTGTCATGACCCAAGGAATCGATAGACACCAAGTTTATAATTTTCTGACAAACTGTTCATAAGTTATTGGCCAAAATATGCATTTTCCATATCTCATGACCCGTAGGTGGCGCTGTTCCCAACTTTGGCATGGAACCTCAGATCATGCTTCCGATGAAGTGTACCAATTTTCGTTTCGATTGATCAAAGTTTGGCCGAGCTATAGCTTCTGAACCAATTTTGGGTCGACCTCGTTAAGTTTGCGACATCATAACTTTTTTTTTTCCAATATAGCAAAAAAATCGGGGACAGTACTTTTATGCGGCTCAGTCCGAAGATCATTTGAGTACATGTTTGGACAAAATTAGACCAATTTTGAAGGAGGAGTAGCAAAAAAACTGCATACTGTACTTTTCAAAATGGCCACTACTGTAATGGGCGGAGTCTTGATGTAAGATATTGGTTCTGATCAGCATGATGAGATAAATCAGGTGTACTAAGTTTCATTTTTCTAGATCAAAGGGTTCAAAAGTTATAACCATTTCAATGTTGGATTTTTGAACTGCTGGTGGCGCTATAGAGTTGGTCCTAGAGACTCAAAAATTGCTACAATTACTTTTCATTACCATCACTACAAGTGTGCCAAATTTCATCATTTTCCTATGTATGGTTCATAGGGCTGCCATAGACTTCAAGAGGAGGAAGAATAATAATAATAATAATAATAAATATAGCTGCAAGCAGCAATACGGGGCCAAGCCCTGCAAGGCAGAGCAAGCAACAGCCGCTGTAGCGCAATGCGGAGCCAGAAGAGCAAAACATCAGAAATTTAATGTACATCAAGCACAGTAAGCACATCAATTACAGCAGCACAGCTAGCATTTAAGCACCAACAGCAGTGCAGAGCCGGAAGGAATTTAAATTATTATTTTATACACAATTTCAAAGTCGCCCCACACTGGTCTCGAACCCACGACCACAATGGTTCGGGATTCATGACGCATGGTTGAACCACTTGCGCCACCCAGAGGACATGTTTTACAAAGCTGCAGAGGAGAGGCTTCAGTGTGTGAATGAGCACACAAAATCATGTTAACGAGATTAGCATGCTAAGCTAACTTAATGCTAATATAGCTTATGATGTGGTACATCCAATGCTGGCAAAATAGATATCCTCAGATTCGACATGACGCAAGGAATCGATAGACACCAATTTTATGATTTTGTGACAAACTGTTCACAAGTTACAGCCTCTGAACCAATTATGGGTTGACCTCATTAAGTTTGCGACATCATAACTTTTTTTTTCCAGTATAGCAAAAAAATCGGGGACAGTACTTTTATGCGGCTCAGTCCGAAGATCATTTGAGTACATGTTTGGACAAAATTAGACCAATTTTGAAGGAGGAGTAGCGAAAAAACTGTTTTACATTCACTCCAATATGGCGGCCAGTCACATTGTTGATAAATAACATATGAGATATCGTTGAAATCGGCATAAGCCAAGGAATATATTGACATAAAGAAATCAAATTTCAAGCAATGTTAGCAAAAGTTATAAGCGTTTTTTCAAAAAACAATGATATCTCTGGAACACTAGGTGGCGCTGTGATCAAATTTCTCAGGTACCTTCGGGCCATGCTAATGATGATCCATACCAAATTTGGTGAAGAAATTTCAAATAGTTTAAAAGATATTGCAAATTATGACATCATTCAAAATGGCGGACACGTGGTACATCCCATCATGGCAAAATCGATATCTACGGATTTGTCATGACCCAAGGAATCGATAGACACCAAGTTTATAATTTTCTGACAAACTGTTCATAAGTTATTGGCCAAAATATGCATTTTCCATATCTCATGACCCGTAGGTGGCGCTGTTCCCAACTTTGGCATGGAACCTCAGATCATGCTTCCGATGAAGTGTACCAATTTTCGTTTCGATTGATCAAAGTTTGGCCGAGCTATAGCTTCTGAACCAATTTTGGGTCGACCTCGTTAAGTTTGCGACGTCATAACTTTTGATCAGAGAAGAATAAAAAAAATCGGGGACAGTACTTTTATGCGGCTCAGTCCGAAGATCATTTGAGTACATGTTTGGACAAAATTAGACCAATTTTGAAGGAGGAGTAGCAAAAAAACTGCATACTGTACTTTTCAAAATGGCCACTACTGTAATGGGCGGAGTCTTAATGTAAGATATTGGTTCTAATCAGCATGATGAGATGAATCAGGTGTACTAAGTTTCATTTTTCTAGATCAAAGGGTTCAAAAGTTATAACCATTTCAATGTTGAATTTTTGAACTGCTGGTGGCGCTATAGAGTTGGACCTAGAGACTCAAAAATTGCTACAATTACTTTTCATTACCATCACTACAAGTGTGCCAAATTTCATCATTTTCCTATGTATGGTTCATAGGGCTGCCATAGACTTCAAGAGGAGGAAGAAGAATAATAATAATAATAATAATAAGAAAACTAACAGATACAATAGGTGCCATAGCCCCTTCGGGGCTTGGCCCCTAAATAGCTGCAAGCAGCAATACGGGGCCAAGCCCTGCAAGGCAGAGCAAGCAACAGCCGCTGTAGCGCAATGCGGAGCCAGAAGAGCAAAACATCAGAAATTTAATGTACATCAAGCACAGTAAGCACATCAATTACAGCAGCACAGCTAGCATTTAAGCACCAACAGCAGTGCAGAGCCGGAAGGAATTTAAATTATTATTTTATACACAATTTCAAAGTCGCCCCACACTGGTCTCGAACCCACGACCACAATGGTTCGGGATTCATGACGCATGGTTGAACCACTTGCGCCACCCAGAGGACATGTTTTACAAAGCTGCAGAGGAGAGGCTTCAGTGTGTGAATGAGCACACAAAATCATGTTAACGAGATTAGCATGCTAAGCTAACTTAATGCTAATATAGCTTATGATGTGGTACATCCAATGCTGGCAAAATAGATATCCTCAGATTCGACATGACGCAAGGAATCGATAGACACCAATTTTATGATTTTGTGACAAACTGTTCACAAGTTACAGCCTCTGAACCAATTATGGGTTGACCTCATTAAGTTTGCGACATCATAACTTTTTTTTTCCAGTATAGCAAAAAAATCGGGGACAGTACTTTTATGCGGCTCAGTCCGAAGATCATTTGAGTACATGTTTGGACAAAATTAGACCAATTTTGAAGGAGGAGTAGCGAAAAAACTGTTTTACATTCACTCCAATATGGCGGCCAGTCACATTGTTGATAAATAACATATGAGATATCGTTGAAATCGGCATAAGCCAAGGAATATATTGACATAAAGAAATCAAATTTCAAGCAATGTTAGCAAAAGTTATAAGCGTTTTTTCAAAAAACAATGATATCTCTGGAATACTAGGTGGCGCTGTGATCAAATTTCTCAGGTACCTTCGGGCCATGCTAATGATGATCCATACCAAATTTGGTGAAGAAATTTCAAATAGTTTAAAAGATATTGCAAATTATGACATCATTCAAAATGGCGGACACGTGGTACATCCCATCATGGCAAAATCGATATCTACGGATTTGTCATGACCCAAGGAATCGATAGACACCAAGTTTATAATTTTCTGACAAACTGTTCATAAGTTATTGGCCAAAATATGCATTTTCCATATCTCATGACCCGTAGGTGGCGCTGTTCCCAACTTTGGCATGGAACCTCAGATCATGCTTCCGATGAAGTGTACCAATTTTCGTTTCGATTGATCAAAGTTTGGCCGAGCTATAGCTTCTGAACCAATTTTGGGTCGACCTCGTTAAGTTTGCGACGTCATAACTTTTGATCAGAGAAGAATAAAAAAAATCGGGGACAGTACTTTTATGCGGCTCAGTCCGAAGATCATTTGAGTACATGTTTGGACAAAATTAGACCAATTTTGAAGGAGGAGTAGCAAAAAAACTGCATACTGTACTTTTCAAAATGGCCACTACTGTAATGGGCGGAGTCTTAATGTAAGATATTGGTTCTAATCAGCATGATGAGATGAATCAGGTGTACTAAGTTTCATTTTTCTAGATCAAAGGGTTCAAAAGTTATAACCATTTCAATGTTGAATTTTTGAACTGCTGGTGGCGCTATAGAGTTGGACCTAGAGACTCAAAAATTGCTACAATTACTTTTCATTACCATCACTACAAGTGTGCCAAATTTCATCATTTTCCTATGTATGGTTCATAGGGCTGCCATAGACTTCAAGAGGAGGAAGAAGAATAATAATAATAATAATAATAAGAAAACTAACAGATACAATAGGTGCCATAGCCCCTTCGGGGCTTGGCCCCTAATAAGAAAACTAACAGATACAATAGGTGCCATAGCCCCTTCGGGGCTTGGCCCCTAATGAACATAAATCGTTGATACCAATATGGTGGCCCATATATCATGCATCCCTATTTTAAATAGGCAGTATTGATGATGTAGAAGCGGCTAATTAGCATTTTTGCAGGTTTTTGTTTGTAGAGCAAAATAAATGAAACCCTGCAGAAATGTAGCATTCTTTATTTTACATAAATGCAGTACAAATGTGCTCACACTACATAAAGGAAATCTAATCTTTTTTTTTTTTGCAGCAATGCCATATAAGATCTTCTTTTGGGTCAGGGATCTTTCAGCGGTCAGTTCTTAAAATAACTATTTTTTTCTTAGTGTTATGAACATTTAAATGTTCTAAATAACCTTGGATGGATGTTAAAGATGCCAGTATTCATTGCTGAGAGTGCATGAGAACAGTGCAAATGGATGTACCCCAAAAAAGACTGATATACAATATTCAACAAGCACTTTTCATTTCCCCATCTTCTATCCGCCTTCAGCCATGTCTGCATATAAATAACCTCATTAATTTCTTCGCTAATGGAGGGGAGGGGGGTAATTTTAATTAACGATGACAATCATGAATAATGTATTACTATGATAAAGAGATGCTGGTTAATCAGTGGCTGGAAAACGACTATCATTATTTAACCTCAATTTTTTGACATGCTCATATTTTCTTTCTAATGATCGCACTTCCTAAACTTCCACACTGACCACATTCAGAATAACTAAAAATCGGCAGTAAAATTACTCTCAGGCTTTTTACTCTAATAGCTCTGGTCTGTCCTGCTGCTGATTTTGGGATTGAGAGACACACTCAATCACTGCATCTGTTAAGCCAGACTCATTCATACGCACCGGGTCGGGATTAACCCTTAACACTCACTTGTAAATAAAGCCTAATCAAGAGGACACGATCCCTTGGGATGAATCCCAGACCCCACAGGAGGAAGATGAAGACGAGGGGTAATTGAGCTCCAGAACATTCCCACAGACTCACTTCTGCTTTCACTCAGCCGTCTGGAGCCATTCAAGAGTTTAGACGCAGAGAAAGTCCAGCTCCGGTCAGGCATGATGACCCTTTCCGTACTAAACTCTTGGAAAAGAGCCTAATATCACATCATAGATCAAATCCCAGGACACTGAGTCCATCAGACTGACATAAGATGGTTTCATAAAAACTGAGAAACTCTTATGAATAACTTGTTCTTGGTGATCTAACCATTTGGACATTATAAACCTCATAGTAAAATGGGAATCAAAATAAGTGTAACTGTCTCTCCACTCACTAAAAAGTACCAAAAAGTACTATGGTATTATCAATGGTCTTTTGGACATGTACAGTACCATACTGTACTATTCGGACATGATATTATGGCACTACCATTGTTTTTAGGCATGTACCATGGCAATACTATAGTATTTTGAACATTATACTATGGCAATACCATGTTTTTGGACATTTAGCATGGTATTTTTCAAAGTATCTTGGAGTATTGTGCTGTTATACATATCAATCAGAACCATATCAAAGTACCATGTTATTATAATCACTTTACCATGGCACAGCCATCTCAGTACAGAACTACCCTCTAAAATCTAAATCAATATCAATAACCATATCAATCAATCAGTCATGATGCACTAGAGAAAACGGTAACACTTTACAATAAGGTTCATTAGTTAACTACCTTAGTTAACATGAACTAATAATGAACTGCACTTCTACAGCATTTATTAATCTTAGTTAATATTAATTTCAACATGTATTAATACATTATTAAAATCAAAGGTTGTATTTGTTAACATTAGTTAATGCACTGTGAACTAACATGAACAAACAATGAACAGCTGGATTTTTATAACATTAACAAAGATTAATAAATACTGTAACTAATGTATTGCTCATTGTTTGTTCATGTTAGTCAATACATTAATGTTAACTAATGAACCTTATTGTAAAGTGTTACCAACAAAAAAACACAACTTCTCACTGATTTCATCTAAATCCACAACCATACTCCTCCTCATCTTCATCATCTTCATCATGAGAGGTCTTATATTCTTTATACACATGCACTGAGTGTCATGTTGAAGTGAAAGCTCGTGCGCGTCACTGACCTCTGCAGACACCTGTCTCAGGTACGAGCGCGGGTCCGGTTCTGTTGCGCGCGGCACAGGTGAGTCCGGATCCGCAGTAACCCAGAGTCCAGTCCGGTCCTCCACACAGCTCGAGCTCCAGCCGAGAGCACTGGTCACAGCACCCGCACGGGTCACGGGCCAGAACCCGGCCAGAACCACACCCGAGCGCGCTCAGGAGCGGGCACGAGCGGAGCGCGCACGGTGCGCATTCACGAGCCCCGAACGCTAGAGCGCAGAACCCAAACACACTCAAAAAGCACAACACACTCTTTTGACACATGGTGACGCGCTTTGGTGAAGTTTACAGAGTCTCGAACGTCTCAAGCATGAACCTCCAGATGCGCAACTCCAAAATAAATCCAGAAATGTTCAACAAACTTCCTATTCACTTTCAGTGTTACGATCCTCGCTGGGAATGATAAAACTTTCCAGTAAGTGAAATATGTTCGTAAAGCTGATGATGATGATGAGGATGATCAGTCTGTCCTTGTCACTGAATCACTAACACTCAAACTGAGTCTCAAACACGCGTTACATGGGGAGATACATCATAGCCACGCCCCCTGGTGATGATTGCCGTGGAGCTCGTCCAATCACAAGCAGCGAAAGGAACAGATGGCTGAATGAATGAAGCAACAGTTCTTATACATATCTAGGGAACATAAGCATGGGACACAGATAGAGGAATGATGATGTGAACATCGCTATTTTCAAAACATCCTCTGATTCATGAGGCTCCTCGCAAAGTTCTGGTTTCATGTCCTCTCCTCCAGGAGAGAAAGTTCAGGTCCGTTTCTCATGTAAAATCTGTCTGGACAAACGCTGGGACACTCATTCATGTCTCTTGCTGATCTGTGTAGGACCTGTTTGGTCTGGTCTGGTCTGGTCTTGACACATTAATACATATTTTCACACTCCTCCTTCCCGTCTCACTCCCTCTGTCTGTCTGTCTCTGTAATGTGCATTTCTTCGTTGTTAATGTTGATTATAGTCACTGTTAATCAGGTCTGGTGCTCTCTTCAGATTTCAGGTTCGTATTTTAAAACAAATAGTAGTCCTCAGTCAATGCTCACTCAAATAGTTTGATGTAAATGGTCTTGTGCATCCTCACAAAAATAACAGTGAGCCTCAATAAAAAAGTATAGGCATGAAATGAACATCCACCATACCTATTTTCTAAATGCATGTTATATATTTTACCCTGAACAATTCAAACGTTTCATTTTGTAATGTTTAATCCAGTGAAGCATCAATCTTCTCTCTGGTAACAAGTGCGCTTAAGCCCCGCCCCTGCGAGAGTGCCACGCCCACATTTCAACATCCAATCAACAACTGGTACATAGAACAAAGCCCCGCCCTACTTTTTCATTTTCAATAATCCATTACACTCAGATGTACATCACTATGTATGGAAGAAAAGATAGTGAGTTCAGACACAAGTCAACCTCTGAGATTTATGGCCTGAAATTGATTAAGAACATGTTTAAGTTTAAGTTTAGTTTATTTACTGAACTGAAATTATGCATCATTCTACAGAATTCTATCCTTTAAAAGCAGTGTTGGGGGAAACGCATTACAAGTAACTTGAGTAATGTAATCAGATTACTTTTTCAAGTAACTAGTAAAGTAACGCATTACTTTTTCAATTTACAACAACATATCTAAGTTACTTTTTCAAATAAGTAACGCTAGTTACTTCTTCACATTTACTGACTGACAGCTCTCCTGTCCCCATGTTGAGAGAAATAAAGTGAGGAGGTGTGTGTGTGTCTGAGATTGTGACAATCTCAGAATTGTATGCAAAACTTTTATAATTAACTTTATTAAATTACATAAATATTCTGTATTTAATCTCACTTTATTAACCAACCAACCTTTGCTGCTGACCTTCAATGATCTAATTAAACCATACGAATAAGCAGAATTTACTTTAGATTAGATTTAGAAATAAGAGTGTTGAATTTCCTTCTCCTGTATCCTATTGTTCTTTAATCCAGAACAGCAGCTGAAAGGTTTGTTGGAGTGGCGCCCTCTACTGTACTTTACCTCTACTGTACTCTACCTCTACTGTACACTACTGTACTCTACTGTAATCTACTGTGCACTTCTGTACTCTACTGTACTCTACTTCTACTGCACTCTACGGTACTCTACCTCTACTGTACTCTATCTCTACTGCACACCACTGTACTCTACTTCTACTGTACACTACCTCTACTGTACTCTACCTTTACTGTACTCTACCGCTACTGTACTCTACCTCTACTGTACTCTACCTCTACTGTACTCTACATCTACTGCACACCACTGTACTCTACTTCTACTGTACTCTACTGTACTCTACCTTTACTGTACTCCACCTCTACTGTACGCTACTGTACTCTACCTTTACTGTACTCCACCTCTACTGTACTCTACCTCTACTGTACGCTACCTCTACCGTACTTTACTGTACTTTACCTCTACTGTACTCTACCTCTACTGTACTCTACTTCTACTGTACTCTACCTTTACTGTACTCCACCTCTACTGTACTCTACCTCTACTGTACGCTACCTCTACCGTACTTTACTGTACTTTACCTCTACTGTACTCTACCTCTACTGTACTCTACTGTACTCTACTTCTACTGCACTCTACGGTACTCTACCTCTACTGTACTCTACTTCTACTGTACACTACCTCTACTGTACTCTACCTTTACTGTACTCTACCGCTACTGTACTTTACCTCTACTGTACTCTACTGTACTCTACCTCTACCGTACTTTACTGTACTTTACCTCTACTGTACTCTACCTCTACCGTACTTGACTGCACTTTACCTCTACTGTACTCTACTGTACTCTACTGTACTCTACCTCTACCGCACTTGACTGTACTTTACCTCTACTGTACTCTACCTCTACTGTACTCTACTGTACTCTACCTCTACTACACTCTACTCTACCTCTACTGTACACTACTGTACCCTACCTCTACTGTACTCTACTCTACTCTACTCTACCTCTACCGTACTCTACTGTACACTACCTCTACTGTACTCCACCTCTACTGTACACTACCTCTACTGTACACCACCTCTACTGTACTAAACTCTACCTCTACTGTACACTACTGTACTCTACCTCTACTGTACTCTGCCTCTACCGTACTCTACTGTACTCTACCTCTACTGTACACTACCTCTACTGTACACCACCTCTACTGTACTCTACTCTACTGTACACTACTGTACGCTACCTCTACTGTACTCTACCTCTACTGTACACTACCTCTACTGTACACCACCTCTACTGTACTCTACTGTACTCTACTCTACTGTACACTACTGTACTCTACCTCTACGGTACTCTGCCTCTACCGTACTCTACTGTACGCTGCCTCTACTGTACTCTACCTCTACTGTACACTACATCTACTGTACCCTACCTCTACTGTACTCTACTCTACCTATACCGTACTCTACTGTACTCTACTGTACGACATCTCTACTGTATTCTACCTCTACTGTACTCTACTGTACTCTATCTCCACTGCACACTACTGTACTCTATCTCCACTGCACACTACTGTACTCTACTGTACTCTACCTCTACTGTACTCTACCTCTACTGTACTCTACCTCTACTGTACTCTACCTCTACTGTACTCTACCTCTACTGTATTCTACCTCTACTGTACTCTACTGTACTCTATCTCCACTGCACACTACTGTACTCTACTGTACTCTACCTCTACTGTACTCTACCTCTACTGTACTCTACTGTACATTCGTATATCTGCATTTCCTTCAGTCTGAGGCTTATTCATGTCACTTTTGGTGTGAAAGGGCCTTAACATTTGCCAAAAATAGAACTTGTGAACTTTGAACAGAACTTTGTTATTAAAAAACTAACAAGCAAGTCCAGCACAGGTGAGATAAAGTAACGCAAAAGTAACGTAACGCATTACTTTTCATAAAAAGTAACTAAGTAATGCAATTAGTTACTTTTTTTGGGAGTAATGCAATATTGTAATGCAAAACTTTTAAAAGTAACTTTCCCCAACCCTTTTCAAAAGTCCCAGAGGTTTTGAGGTCGTTCTCGGTCTCACCTTCACAGAAGCGGATCAAGTCGAGACACGCGTGTCCAGCCGCTCCCTCTCGTCTCTGTGATCTTCAGATTCTTTCTCCTGGTTTATGATCCAGCAGGTGGAAATGGTGCATCTGTTCACTTAGAAACCCAGCAAGCAATATCCGTCATTTCAGCGTCTCGGTTAACTATAGACCCCATGTAGTCCGGCTGTGAGTTACACACTTCCAGACAGAATAACCCTGAATTTGGTTAAATGCCGTTTTTGCCAAAATAACTTGCGAGATGTCTGATATTCCATCATGTAAGCAAAGTCAACAGTGATTACAAGACGTTTAGTTTCATTTCTTTGACGTTCTCTAATTGATGTATTCTTGGCCTCTGGTTAGACGTGTATTAAATCTCCCAAACTTTGCCTGATTTCAGCCTAGACGTCTGGGCCGTGTTTGGACGGATATTAGACGTCTTTTAAACGCAGAATTGCTTGCTGGGAAAGTAGCAGCACAGAAGACACATGACTTGAGGAATCACGTACACACTCGACTTTACATTTACATTTAATCATTTAGCTGACGCTTTTATCCAAAGTGACTTACAAATGAGAACAACAGAAGCAGTGAAACTAACAATATGCAAGTGTTTATGACCCTTCCCACTTTAATCTAACGCAGTACATGCACTTTTTATTTAATTTTTTATAAATAGAATAGAATAGAAGAGAAAGTGTTAGTATTAATGGATCAAGTGTTGCCTTTAACACAAGACGTTTGATGAGTGCTAGTGCTAGTGATGGTTGACTTCAGCACTAAAATGTGTAAATGCATTTCTTTAGTTTTAGCTTAGCTATAATAATGAAGACCTTTGTCCTGTGTGATTCCTCCACAGAAGGCTGCTGTGCTCTCTGACCCCGTGACCTTTGACACAGAGGTGGAAACTTGACCCTCAGCATCATCAGAGAAGAGGTCAGAGGTCGTGGTCTGTGTGTGACTGATGACTCTATCACTCCAGATAACTGCAGGTTTGACATGCGCAAGAGAAGAGCTTTGACATGTTAGTGACGTGTGTGTCCCGCACTCGATGTGAAGTGCTGCTCGAGTCTCACTCAAATAGCTCAATCCTTTCACTTATCTCCGCCGGAGAGCTGGAGATCCTGCGGCACGTCCTCCACATCACGACACACATCACTGCGGTCAACCACACACTCAGATCAATATATCACATCACGACACACATCTGTGTGCTGGTCAAACCACACACTCAGATCAATATATCACAGAGTACATGTCCAACAAGATGCAGGATTATTCACAAAACAGAGGTGTGTTTTATAGGTTTTTAAATGTTCCGATTCCAAGGGAATGTTCTCAGTACGTTCTCTCAAAGTTATGAGCAAACGTTCTTCCAGGAACATTAACAGTACGTTCGTTCAAAAGCTCTTTAATAACGTTCTCAAAACTTTACATCATTCATGGAACTTTTTCTGAAACTTTTTAGTTCGTCTAATGTTTTTTAAATGTTGCTACTTGTTTCAAAAGTAACGTAATGATGATACAATGGAATGTTCCTTTAACGTTCAGATAACCAAGAAAAAACGTATTTTCAAGAAAAATCTGGACCACTAAATGTGGTCATTTTGCATTTTAAATCCAATTCTGTGTGAAAACATTTGGGAGTCTGATCAAATCAAGTTCAATTTTCACAGATTTTCTTACTGGATCATTCGTCTCACACACACACACTCACACTCACACACATTTTTGTCCGATGCCGATAACCGATAATTCTTTATATTTGAAAGCCGATAACTGATATATTGGCCGATAAAACTAAATCTAAATTTTTATGTAATTTTTTAAAGTCTAATTACAAAAACATAAGTCTTATTATGTCCCAAGCACACAATTATAACGTTCTCATTATAATTTTATGTGGTCCATATGACAGACTTGCGTTGCTCTGAACTGTATTTTCCTTAAGTGATTTCAATCATATTTCAAGCAATTTAAAAGCATCATGTTGAACAGTGCGCATCTGAAGTGTCTCAGCTGAAGGAAATAATACATTATTTATCGGCTTTAATATATCGGCCAAATTTACTTCCCAGGCTGATGATGATAACATTATAAATGAACATATATCGGCCGATACCGATATGGTGCCTGATATATCGTGCATCTCTACATGTTATAGGTTGCTATTTTTTTTGCAGTGCATCCAAAGCAAGGATCAAAAGCTATTGTATATTATATATTGCAAATGTATCTTGTTATTTTATGCACATACAAGACTGACACACTGCAAACATAAGGTACTATTCTGAGCATAACCAAATGCAATGCAAGCTGCATTTTGCATCATTTCTTCAGGTAAATTATTGTGATTTGCTCCCTGAATGAAAGCAGTGCAGTGATGTGGTTTCTCATTGTCGGGCTGAGTTTTATTTGAAACATTCAGCCATAAATTTCAGGCTTTTACCCCCCAGTGCAGTGGCATGTGTGCCAGGAGATTGTGCAATCAGGAAAAACTCACACAGAAATAGCTAAAAATCATCCGTTCTCACACTGAGACAAACAATCACTGCGACTCAGAGCCACGCTTCACATGCGTGCAAAAGGCCATTTCTCACCGACCTAAAGATCATAAACACGTTTAGTTTTGTAAAGCTTCAGTGAGACGCTTCATTTGGCAGGTTGAAGGCGGATGGCAGATTATGCCACAGACTAAATCAGTGGTTGAAGAATGTGGCAGCGCAGAGGTCAGGGGTCAGCGAGTTCAGAGTGTCATGGGACTGATACTGATCGTCATTAAACGTGATTTTCTACCTCGAAACATTGGCACAGCAGCACAACAAACATCACATCAATGTCTGCTCTTCATGGGAACCAGCGACGTGCTGTTTTCCTGTTTCTGCAGAGACGGTTCTCAGGGAAACTGAACACACACACTTCAGGAGCTAGACCTCCATGTTCTAGACCTCGAAGCGTAATGACATTCAGAGAAAAACACAGGTTCTGTGCGCTTTGCATTCGTTCTGCATATTGGAGATAAAAGATTATGGTGCATTTGGCTGGTTTTTAAGTTGCCAAACCAGGAAAAAATATTGATAAATATTGATAAACAAAATCAAATAAACTTGCATTGCATGCAAAACAAACTAACAAAAAAAGTGCATTTCTCATGCATTTCACAGTAAGACTCATGTTCCTGGTCTTAGTGTGAATGATTCATCTGAAGAAAGTAAGAATCGTGCCATTTTGCATCTTCACACACATTTTTAATGCAATTCAGAGGCCTTGCATCAACAAAGTGTTGTGTGCACTCTTGAGAAATGCATTCATATGAGAAGAAATGATGGTCTACTGATCGCACGAGTCGAGTTTTAACTCCAGAGGGCGTGAATGACTTACTAAACTGAGTATAAGGATAGTAAAACATTTGCGTACAGCCAAACTGAGCATCATCCCTGCTAACACGGAACGTTCTCAAGATTCTCTCAAAGTTATGAACAAACGTTCTTCTAGCAACGTTAATAGAACGTTCGTTCAAAGTATCTGGTCTTTAACCCTTTAATTGCCACCCCCCTTTTTTAGAATAGATGTAAAATGCACTATCCAAACTTAAATGGTTGTAATTTAAGAATACTTTGGAATATAGACATATATTTTAAAGAAGACATTCAGCAGATTAGTGCTGAAGTAAAAGCACTTCAAAAAATTTAAGTATGAAAAAATGGAAATCAAATGTACTGTACTAAATATTTTTTCATATTCATTTTACTATAAAATTACAATAAAATCAAAGCCATATGTATAACCAAGTTGTGTTCCAAATTTGAAGTTGATATCACAAAAATTGAAGTTCCCACGAGATTTTGTTTAGGCGCTGTATCAAAAATATCCACCGGGTGTCACCCACATTGTATTGAATTTTGTTTTAATGCATTCTCCTGTAGCAAATTAATAAATGTATGTGCAGATATCACTTGTCTTGAGACTCAGGCCTTTCCGACGATATGCGTTTTGTCAAGATTAGAGAAGGTTTTGATTATAAAGTAGTTAAAATAAATTCTGTAATATGAAACATGACACCGCCCACTAGAGGAGGAGCCCGATAATAGAATTTTTGAGCACCGTTTCCATGGTCACAGGATACATGTTGAGTTCATAAGCTTTCAAATGATACCTAATTCATATTGATTACTAAATGAAAAAGATGATAAACAGAGTGTGGCAGTTATTAATGTTCTCAAAACATTAGAACAAAAACATAATTTCATCAACATAATTCGTTTTAGCTGGACGTTCATCTAATGTTTTTTAAATGTAAATCAGAGAACATTCAAATGTAACGTTCTCATAATGTGTGCAGAATGATAAAATGGAATGTTCACTTACTAACGTTCACATAACCAAGAAAAAAGTGTTTAAAACTGGACGTTCAGAAATAATGTTTTGATAACTTTAATGGGAGCATTCCACACATTCTTCTCTGTGATGTGAGAATCCGCTGATTCGGTGAACGATCGGGTTTGTCTGAAGACTCGATTAGTTTGACGTTCTGAAGTGTCGGCGCTCGTGTTCTTCACTCCACACTTGAGGAACGTTGAGTGGTCCTCTCGGTATCTCGACATCTCTCTGAAGTGTTGAAGGCACACATTCCGATGTGTATTGGAGGAAGGCTTGACGTTAAGCTCTGAGCTGGAACTGATGGTTTAAACGGCTGTGAACAGAATGTGTGAAGCTCATCCTCCAGATCTATCAGATCAGGAATCAGCCTCGGGTCACTCTGGATCCACAGCAGAGCTTCATCTGCTCCAGGAATGTCCATCGCTCGTTCCAGGGCGGGACATTCCCTCTGTAATTACAGTGTGATCAGGTGAAACCAGCAGTTCAGCAGGACCAGAGGCGAACAACACGCTCTTCTGCACATGTTCATCAAGCTGAATCAGACAGAATGAGATCGAGTCTGCTTTATGTTCAAACAATAACCATTAAAAGACTGTTAATCAGTAATAGCTACACAGTAAAAACGTTGGGTTACATTGGGTCACTATGTTGGGTTATTTTTCCAAAAACATTGTTTTTTGCTTTATTTTTTAACCCAACCGTTGGGTTACCTTGGGTCACTATGTTGGGTTATTTTCCAAAAACGTTTTTTTAACCCAACCGTTGGGTTACCTTGGGTCACTATGTTGGGTTATTTTCCAAAAACGTTTTTTTTTAACCCAACCGTTGGGTTACCTTGGGTCACTATGTTGGGTTATTTTCCCAAAAAGTTTTTATTTTTTATTTTTTTTACCCAACCGTTGGGTTATCTTGGGTCACTATGTTGAGTTATTTTCCAAAAACATTGTTTCAGAAATTAACATTAGTGACAATCATCCATTAGTTACAATCAAATTATTGATATTAAAAATTAACATTTTTACTAGTTGCAATTCAATGGCTGATATCAAGAACAGACATTTGCACTGTTAACCACACAATTATTGATATTAAAAATTATGATTTTTACTAGTAAGAACTGTATTTCTGAAGTGTGAAATTTGAGTAGATTTCAACTAGTAAGAAATAAATTCTTGATATCAACAATTTACTTTTTAAATGTTATTTTTTGTCTTAGTTGAAAGTTCTTCTAACGTTTTTTTCAACGTTACGACTCGTTTCAGAATGTTCAGAGATCATTCAAAAGTAAATACAATGTTTCCTTAACGTTCACATAACTAAGAAAAAACACGTTTTAAAAATCTAGACGTTTTGAAAGTTCAGAGAACACTCAAAAATAACATTTTCATAACATAATATGAATATTAGCAAAATGTTCTTAGAACATTTTCCATTTTTTTTTCATGCACTGGTCAATTTTGAGAGCGATTTGGCTTTTCATATTGAGTTGTTTCAGACTAGTGGAAATAAAACTTATTTTTTCCCCTAACTTTTCACAGATTTATGGAGTGATAAAAAGAGAAAACCTTTAACTAACATGTCAACAAATCAAACAAGAATTATGA
>CM040808.1:35392138-35394638 GCA_022829025.1 Squalius cephalus | reverse complement strand
TCTCGCTTGGCATTGAACTTTGAGCTTTATAATTTTACAGATATTATTTATACTATAACAACAACATTACACACTAACTAAAGTTTGAAACATGGGATCACATAGAACGGGACCTTTAACATGCTATATAAAAATATCTGTGGGGTATTTTGAGTAAAAATGTCACATACACACTCTGGGGACATCAGAGACTTATTTTACATCTTGTGAAAAGCGCATTATACACCCCTTTAAGCTTTGTCGGCTTTGTGATCTGGCCTCCCTATTATCAGCGAATTTAACAATATTATAAACATTTCTTTCTTGGTTCACTTTTAATTAGGCTTATTATAGTCTTATTCTTTACTGTGGTAAAGTACAAAACCACAGGAGTGGAGTTTGATTGACAGGCGATCTGACCAATCATAATCCACCATCCGCCGAATCCGCCATTTTTGTCCGACAAAGCGGTCAGGAGAGTTAGTAGATTAACGTTGGAGGATTTGAACTTGAGAAACGGAGTGTACTGACGTCTTTCCACGGTTAAACATTCCTTCTGATGTTCATTCATGTTTATTAGATGCTATAAATGAACTAGAAGGACGAGATGATCGGTTCACGAGCAGCTTTAACTGAGCGATCTGTCACGACACATTAAAGAGCCACAGAACTATTTATTGTTTAAATTTCTTTAAAAAGTGATCAAATTTGAAAGTTGAGACTTTGTTTCATATCAAAAGTACCCTGGTCTGTCCTGTCTCAGTGTGTTGTCAGTGTCCTCTCTGCTCCGCGATGTTTGTTTCACTGTGTGAGAACATGGTGTGTGTGTGTGAGAGAGAGGCGTGGCTTGTCGGACATAGCAACAGTAACTAAAGGGGGCGGGTCTTTGCGAACGTTCAATTGCTCAAATAAACACTTTTTCCTCAAATAAACACTACAATTTTATTTAGCAAAATAACTCCCTAAACACCACCGGATGTCACATAACGTTACATTTACCTCAGGAAAGCCATTTATTGACCATATATACCACATTAGTGGGCTAGAAAAATTTGCTATAGAGAGGAGTATTTTGCTAAATATGTGCACTAGCCTATATTACATATCATTCAAATATTATATTTTATAATATAAAAACCGCATTATATTTCATTTGAGTTGTTACTTTTAACCTTTACAAATAATACCAGCTGACAGGGCTCTGTGTTAACAGCATTAGGTGAGGTATTTATTTTCTTGAGAAAAATTTACATCTCTACTGTATATCTACTGTGCCTAATATTTATCCAAACGAATATTTAATCAAGATCAAATCACAAAATTTTAAAATTAAAAACGGTAGCCTACAGTCATTGTACCATGTAAACGTAATATAATTCTGTTTAGTTAGGCTAACAAATGTTTTGACAATCACAATACACTTATTGTGTTGCGAGATAGTTCTCTCTCTCAACTAAACTCAAAAGTTGGCAGCCCTGATGGTTACCCTCAGGTTTTGTCTCTGTGATCCATACACACAGTTATATTCACACATGAACAAATGCAGATCATCTCATGCAGTCTCTCTGCTCGTGTCATGTGTGTGTTTGTGTGTGTAAAAGTGTATTCTGGGACTCATTAAGACTGGCAGGGGCTGTTGAAGCAGTTTTAGTGTCGGTCTGTTGTTGCTGTATTATTTCCCTCCCCTCAACACCTGCAGCTGAAACCCGTCTCACACACACACACACACACACACACACACACACACAGACGCACTCTCTCTGTCTCTGGAGAGAAGCTTGCGGTCGCTGGCGTTGTTCCCGATACACAGTGAAGCAGCTCGCGTGAGACTCAACTCCCTCGGGCCGATGCTGCTAGTGTTTACGTGTGTGTGTGTGTGTGTGTGTGCGTGAATTAAACGTTCAATCAGCCACCCTTGAAAACACAGTGGATTAAAACTTATTCAAGCTTGAACCTGAATCTCTCTTAACCCAGCTAACACAAATATATAATAAGAATGTTTTGCTAACATGTGTTTGTGTATCTGTGCCGTCACACCATCATTTCCTTTCTGAGGATTAATAAACCAGAATCATGTCGTATCATGTACTTTTGTACTAACATTAAGTTGTTTTCCACCCGTGTTTGACCGATCCATTGTTGGATTTGGTAAGAAACGCCCCGTTTGGACATGAAGACGAGCTACAAAACCCACCGTATTGTTTTTGTGGCGACCTCTTCCCATCAAACCCTTGACGTTCCTCTGTTCTCTGTCATGTTTTCCGCTGGTTCTGCACCTGCTCACGCGACCCGGCGCTCAGCTGGAGTTCAGATGTGATTTCCAGCCGTCTGTGTTTTTGACTTTCTTCATTTTGGTGTCATTTCTCTGATTAAACGCAGTGCGTTCTGATGCCAAGACACAGCTGGACCAACTCCTGCACATCTGCAGCACCGAGAATATGACTCTAATAGAGGCTACACACACACACACACACACACACACACACACACACACACACACACACACACACACACACACACA
>CM040808.1:35369638-35389638 GCA_022829025.1 Squalius cephalus | reverse complement strand
GATGCAAATACATAAACACACGACCAATCAAAAGTTCAGGATAATTAAGTAAGGGTGTAACGAGACCCTCATGATATTTCTCAGGAGAGAACAGATTGTTTTTTGCTATAACACAAACCCTCTAATGTAATGAGTCCTGAGGTTGATAAGTGAGAATATTTGCCATAATCAGTGTGATTTCAACTCTAGAATAATTTAATAATCAGCTCATGGACTCCCTGGGAATCGAACCCATGTCTTTAGTGTTGCAAGCGTGACGCTTTACTGACTGTCCACTCCTGATGGATTCTCCTGAGGGATTGAATAAGAAGCAGGATCAGTAGGAGTGTAACGATCCTCTCATGTCACGATTCGACACACATCACGATACTGAACTCATGAGATCATATTATTGCGAGTCATATGATAAAAGGTAAAACAAAAAATGAAGGAACTGTTGATTAAAATGCTAAATTTGATATTACACTGTGTGTGTAAATGAATATTCTTGGACTTGGTGCTGAAACCCAAAGCACAGGACAATAGAGACACCAGAATAACAATATTCATGATTCTGAAGCTGAAAATACTGAATTATTTTAGACGAATATGCTTGAACTCTTTCACTGACTCGATATATTTATAATAATGTCGGCCACTTTTTACTGGTAACATCAGACATCTGGCATTATCATTCCCCCATTGCATTATTATACATTATATTCAACATTATATATAGTAGTTTAATGTAGTACTGACACTAAAACTCTGAAAACTTGATTTTTTTCCTCACACAGTAATTTTTATTTTGGGTGAATTATACACAATATATATTGTCACTATCCACGATACATATTGTTGCATTTTTGTATTGCGATATATTGTTACAGCTCTAAAATCGAGATTTGTTAATGTTTTTGAAAGAGTCTTCTGCTCATCAAGGCTGCATTTATTTGATAAAAAATAAATACATAAAAAAACAGTAAAACAGTGAAATATTATTATAATGTAAATCATCTGTTTTCTATGTGAATATATAGTAAAGTGTAATTTATTCCTGTGATCAAAGCATCATTACTCCAGTCTTCAGTGTCACATGAACATTTCAACTCCATATTTTAAGTTAGTTTTTTATAATTTAAGTTGAAATAACTTTTACAGGTGATTACACTTACAAATTTAAGGCAGAAAATGTTTGTATTGTAGGTGGAAATATTAAATACATTTAAAATAATAAAATATATAATATTATTTTAGTTTATTTTGGTCCGAGCAAACATGTTGTATTTTGTGACTGATTCTGAGAGTATAAGACATGTTAAGCACTGTTAACAAATATTGATTTATTGTCTTTTCCCTTCTTTTATCTCTCTTGTTGAAAACCATCAATAAAGAGAGTTAAACTAAAGTATCATATAGCAATAGTCCATATGTTTTATGCATTATATATCATGTTTTCTAAAGTCGTGGGATGCTTGTGTGAGGAACAGACACACACTTAAGTCATTATTCTTCTCCTCCCGTTGCTCTAAAATCGCATATGTTCAGATTCGTCTTTGTATATATATATATATTGCTGTGTTATATAACATGTTCAACATATGTAATATTACTAAGTTAAATTTTATAGAATATTTTATATTTCATATGGACATGATTTTCCTGGAGGAAAGAGTGAATAATGACAGTATTTCCTCCTTTGTTTCTGCGCTCAGTCTCTTTTCCTCTGACTCTCGTGTGTGTTTCCTTCAGGTCGTCGGATTGGCAGAACAGAGAAGGAAAGTCTTGAATGAAGAGAAACAGGAGGAGGAAAGCAAAACCTCGTCGTACCCGTGAAATTAAACGCTTATTAATTGGTAATCTGAACATGCAGCTTTGGCTCAAACTCACATTACGGTTTAATCCACATTCATATATTACACAGAGCCAATCGCTCAACACCTCACACACACACATCTAGAGTTACAGACACACAAGTGCATGAGAGCTGCTCACACACACGCGCGCGCCGCACGCACACATACTCATACTCAGACACACATGCACATACACACACGCGCACGCACAGACACAAACACACGCAAACATACTCATACTGAGACACACACGCACGCACACACACACACACACACACACACGCACGCACAGACACAAACACAAACACACGCACTCATACTCATACTCACACACACACACACGCACGCACAGACACAAACACACGCACTCATACTCATACTCAGACACACACATGCACGCACAGACACACTCATATTCATACTCTCACACACACACACACTCATATTTATACTCACACACACACTCAATCACACTAACACACTAGCACTCAAACACGCACGCGCATACACATGCATGCACGTACAGACACACACGCACAGACACACACACACACACACACACATGCACTCAGAATCGCACTCATATTCATACTCTCTCTCACACACACACACACACTAGCACTCAAACACGCACACACACACACACGCATGCACAGACTCATATTTATACTCATACTCTCACACACACACACACACACACACTCACACTAACACACAATACACATGCACGCATACAAACACACATGCACGCGCAGACACACACACACTCATATTTATACTGATACTCTCTCACACACACACACACACACACACACACACACACACACACACAGAGACACACACACACACTCGCTCACTCACTCACACTAACACACTAGCACTCACACTCGCATGCACACAAACACGCTCACACACACACATTCATTTTCTTTGTTTTTCAGCTTTAGTGAGTGATTGTTCTGAATTTAACTATGATGCAAAATGACAATTTATGTTTTGTGATGCAACTCTTGCGATGGGTTTAGAACAGATGCGGTTCTCCCAGTAACGCATCGCCTCAGTCGATCTTGTAGAAGTTTGCAGCTTGTGACTCGGCTCATCGAGAGACATTGTTGACATACGTGTCCGTCAAGAAGAGCGCATTCTCCTCTGCACAGCCGGCTTTTGTCACAAACTCAATTGAGAGCGGTTCCTCATTGTCCAGCGCTTTAAGCCGGTCATCATGTGACCCGCTCGGCATGCTGGGAGACGAGCGCATGATTGGATGAAGAGCTTCATTGTCCGTCTGCACAACCCTTCGCATTCACACCGACCGGAGCACATTTAATCATAAAAGTGAAAACATAAGATTATTGTGTTTTTGTCTCTACTAGAACAGGTTTTCCTGCTTGAATGTTGATTATTCTCCTCATATTCTCCATTGTTGCAGCTCCTCTCTTCCCAGTCTGTCAGTAACGCTCTGTTTACTTCCTGTCTCTATGTAGCCCCTCCTCCTGAAAAGCACACTGTGCTCTGATTGGTCGGCTGGAGCAGTGTGTTGTGATTGGTCGAGCGCTTCGAGTGTGTTTGGGAAATGTCCCGCCCCTTTCCATAACCGCCAGTTTAACAGACTACTAACTAACTCAACCAGGCCCCGCCCCTTTATTCTGCGCATTAATTATGTAAATGAGGAATATTGTGACGTGTTTGTTCCCGGAAGAAACTCAAGATACAATGAGTTCAGAAACACTGACACTTATATAGAGAAGAACACTCTAAAGAAAGATGAACATGGGAAAAACACAGAGGAAAATCGTGGTTTGTAAAATTAGGCTTGTTCTTGTCAACAAAACTTATCATTTTTGACCTTTGACCTCAAAGAAGATTAGAGCTGGATCTTAGGTATCTATCTATCTATATATATAATATAGTATGCCATAAAGGTGCTCTTTATCTCTTACAGACTGTTACAGAATTTGAAGCCTGAAACTGCAGAACTACTTCACTGAATCACGGATGAAAAGCATGAAAAACTCATTAAATGCCTCATTTATGAGTTGATTTTGTCCTTGATGTTCTACATGAAACGTGCTCATGTAGTTCCTCCTCGGTCCAGATTGAGCATCTATGGGTTAGTGTGGCTTTATTCAGGCTTTATAACCCTGGGGGCGTGGCCTTGCACTTGACTGACAGCTCATTAATCACTGCGGATGGAACAGGATCAAGCCTCTGACCCCGGGTAGCCACCAGGGTCAAAGGTCAAGCAGCCTGCTCTATTTGCATTTGTTTTTGTTTAAATAAAAGTGCATTGATAAAGATAAAGTCACTGTGGCATACTATATATACCTAACATTCAGCTCTAATCTTCTCTGAGGTCAAAGGTCAAAAATGATTCAGGTCAAGAACATCAGCTGAACTTCACAAACCACGATTCTCCTCTTGTCTCGTTTGAATTGTGTTATAGTTGAAACCTCAAGATGAAGCTTGTTACTGGGTAACTCGAACAGGTGAAAAGTTCATTGAAAAGCTCTCGACTGTCGCACGTGTGTGTGTGTGTGTGTGTCACTCTCTCTCTCTCTCTCTGAGACGCAGCTGCTGAAACCGCAGGACGAACACCTGTGTGTGTGTGTGAGAGACGCACACTTCTCTGATCAAACACCTGCAAACACTTCTGAAGTACGGTTTTCAGATCTTTCTTCATGCATTTGTGGAATTTAATCTTTCCAGCTGCTTTATTTTGTTCTAGTATATTAATGTGTTTACACATGAAGGTATTCATAATGCACGTTGCAATGCATTATATATATTTTCATAAATAAATGTAACAAAAGTTAAATGCATTATAATAATCACATCTGAAACTGGTTGTTTGTCTTACGCTTTAATGCATTATATTTTCTCAGTGTGTAACACTGACCGGCAGTCATACAGTGCAGTACAAGGCAAAAATAATGCACTAAAATCCTTTCATAATGGATTGTACATCAAGGCTTCAAGTACATTTCTGCTATTGATCAGATAAACGTGCTTCTAAAAGCTTTATATATTAGATGATTTTGATCAACAGACGGCAAACGTTTATGGGAAAACATCAGTGTCGGATAAGTTACTCTAAATTAGTTAGTAATTACATCTTCATCAGTGTAATTACATTACTGTACTTATTACTCTCTCCAAAAAGTATTGCATTACTTATTACTAATGTAAGTAAGTCCACTGATGGCAAGTTTGAAGAACCCAAGTGCAGCATTTATTTAATATCCCAAAACTAAATCAAACATAAACAAAGGCATGGTATGAGACTCAGGGGGCCAGAGACTCAGAGGGCCCAGAGACTCAGAAGGGCCAGAGACTCAGGGGGCCAGAGACTCAGAAGGGCCAGAGACTCAGAAGGGCCAGAGACTCAGAAGGGCCAGAGACTCAGAAGGCCCAGAGACCCAGAAGGCCCAGAGACTCAGAGGGCCCAGAGACTCAGAGGGCCCAGAGACTCAGAAGGCCCAGAGACTAAGAAGGCCCAGAGACTCAGAAGGCCCAGAGACTCAGAAGGCCCAGAGACTCAGAAGGCCCAGAGACTCAGAAGGGCCAGAGACTCAGAAGGCCCAGAGACTCAGAAGGGCCAGAGACTCAGAAGGCCCAGAGACCCAGAAGGCCCAGAGACTCAGAAGGCCCAGAGACTCAGAAGGGCCAGAGACTCAGAAGGCCCAGAGACCCAGAAGGCCCAGAGACTCAGAGGGCCCAGAGACTCAGAGGGCCCAGAGACTCAGAAGGCCCAGAGACTAAGAAGGCCCAGAGACTCAGAAGGCCCAGAGACTCAGAAGGCCCAGAGACTCAGAGGGCCCAGAGACTCAGAAGGCCCAGAGACTCAGAAGGCCCAGAGACTCAGAGGACCCAGAGACTCAGAAGGCCCAGAGACTCAAGGGGCCAGAGACTCAGAAGGGCTAGAGACTCAGAAGGCCCAGAGACTCAGAGGGCCCAGAGACTCAGAAGGGCCAGAGACTCAGAAGGGCCAGAGACTCAGAAGGCCCAGAGACCCAGAAGGGCCAGAGACTCAGAAGGCCCAGAGACTCAGAAGGCCCAGAGACTCAGAAGGGCTAGAGACTCAGAAGGCCCAGAGACTCAGAGGGCCCAGAGACTCAGAAGGGCCAGAGACTCAGAAGGCCCAGAGACTCAGAAGGGCCAGAGACTCAGGGGGCCAGAGACTCAGAAGGCCCAGAGACTCAGAAGGCCCAGAGACTCAGAAGGGCCAGAGACTCAGAAGGCCCAGAGACTCAGAGGGCCCAGAGACTCAGAAGGCCCAGAGACTCAGAAGGCCCAGAGACTCAGAAGGCCCAGAGACCCAGAAGGCCCAGAGACTCAGAGGGCCCAGAGACTCAGAAGGGCCAGAGACTCAGAAGGCCCAGAGACCCAGAAGGCCCAGAGACTCAGAAGGGCCAGAGACTCAGAAGGGCCAGAGACTCAGAAGGGCCAGAGACTCAGAAGGGCCAGAGACTCAGAAGGCCCAGAGACTCAGAAGGCCCAGAGACTCAGAAGGCCCAGAGACTCAGAAGGCCCAGAGACCCAGAGGGCCCAGAGACCCAGAAGGCCCAGAGACTCAGAAGTACCAAAGGCTCAGAGGACCCAGAGACCCAGAAGGCCCAGAGACCCAGAAGGCCCAGAGACTCAGAAGGCCCAGAGACTCAGAGGACCCAGAGACCCAGAAGGCCCAGAGACCCAGAAGGCCCAGAGACTCAGAGGGCCCAGAGATCCAGAAGGCCCAGAGACTCAGAGGGCCCAGAGACTCAGAAGGCCCAGAGACCCAGAAGGCCCAGAGACTCAGAGGGCTCAGAGACCCAGAGGGCCCAGAGACCCAGAAGGCCCAGAGACCCAGAAGACCCAGAGATCCAGAAGGCCCAGAGACTCAGAAGACCCAGAGACTAAGAAGGCCCAGAGACTCAGAAGGCCCAGAGACTCAGAAGGCCCAGAGACTCAGAGGGCCCAGAGACTCAGAAGGGCCAGAGACTCAGAAGGCCCAGAGACTCAGAAGGGCCAGAGACCCAGAAGGCCCAGAGACCCAGAAGGCCCAGAGACTCAGAAGACCCAGAGATCCAGAGGGCCCAGAGACTCAGAGGGCCCAGAGACTCAGAAGACCCAGAGATCCAGAGGGCCCAGAGACTCAGAAGGGCCAGAGACTCAGAAGGCCCAGAGACCCAGAAGGCCCAGAGACTCAGAAGGGCCAGAGACTCAGAAGGGCCAGAGACTCAGAAGGGCCAGAGACTCAGAAGGGCCAGAGACTCAGAAGGCCCAGAGACTCAGAAGGCCCAGAGACTCAGAAGGCCCAGAGACCCAGAGGGCCCAGAGACCCAGAAGGCCCAGAGACTCAGAAGTACCAAAGGCTCAGAGGACCCAGAGACCCAGAAGGCCCAGAGACCCAGAAGGCCCAGAGACTCAGAAGGCCCAGAGACTCAGAGGACCCAGAGACCCAGAAGGCCCAGAGACCCAGAAGGCCCAGAGACTCAGAAGGCCCAGAGATCCAGAAGGCCCAGAGACTCAGAGGGCCCAGAGACTCAGAAGGCCCAGAGACCCAGAAGGCCCAGAGACTCAGAGGGCTCAGAGACCCAGAAGGCCCAGAGACCCAGAAGACCCAGAGATCCAGAAGGCCCAGAGACTCAGAAGACCCAGAGACTAAGAAGGCCCAGAGACTCAGAAGGCCCAGAGACTCAGAAGGCCCAGAGACTCAGAGGGCCCAGAGACTCAGAAGGGCCAGAGACTCAGAAGGCCCAGAGACTCAGAAGGGCCAGAGACCCAGAAGGCCCAGAGACCCAGAAGGCCCAGAGACTCAGAAGACCCAGAGATCCAGAGGGCCCAGAGACTCAGAGGGCCCAGAGACTCAGAAGACCCAGAGACTCAGAAGGCCCAGAGACCCAGAAGGCCCAGAGACTCAGAAGGCCCAGAGACTCAGAGGGCCCAGAGACTCAGAAGGCCCAGAGACTCAGAAGGCCCAGAGACCCAGAAGGCCCAGAGACTCAGAAGACCCAGAGATCCAGAAGGCCCAGAGACTCAGAGGGCCCAGAGACCCAGAAGGCCCAGAGACTCAGAAGACCCAGAGATCCAGAAGGCCCAGAGACTCAGAAGGGCCAGAGACCCAGAAGGCCCAGAGACTCAGAAGGCCCAGAGACTCAGAAGGCCCAGAGACCCAGAAGGCCCAGAGACCCAGAAGACCCAGAGATCCAGAAGGCCCAGAGACCCAGAAGGCCCAGAGACCCAGAAGACCCAGAGATCCAGAAGGCCCAGAGACTCAGAAGGCCCAGAGACTCAGAAGGCCCAGAGACCCAGAAGACCCAGAGATCCAGAAGGCCCAGAGACTCAGAAGGCCCAGAGACTCAGAAGGCCCAGAGACCCAGAAGGCCCAGAGACCCAGAAGACCCAGAGATCCAGAAGGCCCAGAGACTCAGAGGGCCCAGAGACTCAGAAGGGCCAGAGACTCAGAAGGGCCAGAGACTCAGAAGGCCCAGAGACTCAGAGGGCCCAGAGACTCAGAAGGCCCAGAGACTCAGAGGGCCAGAGACTCAGAAGGGCCAGAGACCCAGAAGGCCCAGAGACTCAGAGGGCCCAGAGACCCAGAAGGCCCAGAGACCCAGAAGGCTCAGAGACCCAGAAGGCTCAGAGACCCAGAAGGCCCAGAGACTCAGAGACTCAGAGACGCTTACCAATAGTGGTTACAGTGAAACAATACATGACAAAGTTACAAGCAAACATGAGGGCTTAAATACACAAGGACTGATGACAAGACAAGAGACACCTGTGCACAATCAAGACAATTAACCAATCAGAACACGACACAAGACAAGGGAACACATGGCAGGATGATCACATGACTATAACTGGGAATCACATGACAATGAAACATGACTGACAAGACAAGATGTGTTCTGTCCTATATTTACCTAGCCCTAACTGAAACCTAAAAAAAAAAAATCCATGAACGATGTATAAATAATGCTTTTGTGCTAATGCTTTATATAAAAAAAGCATTAGCAATTAGTTTATATAAACAAAGACCAGATGACTTTCTATTAACGTTACTGGATGAGAACCTCGTCAGAACATATGAACCTTCTTCATTAATGCTCTGTAACGCAGATCTTTCTGTCTGAGGAACCTTCAGAGCCGTAACTCACCAGAGGCTCGTATGTCAACACATATTATCCGGTGATTGTGTGGACAGATCAATTACTGCACAGTGAACAGCAGCCTCAGGGTCGAGCAGCGCATCTGTGATGAAGACTTCATTAAAGCTGCTCCAGAACACCTCGGGTTCGGCTCAGGCTGTTTCATGGAGCGCAGGTTACACACAGTTTCTTGCTTTGTAAAATAAGAGTCTGTGAAGCATCAGTCTCGCTCCTGCCTGTTGGCGTTCGCTGAGGTAAACACTCGTTTCTCTTTTCTTTGGCCGTTGAGCAGGAACAAATGTTTGAGATCAGTTATTATTACAATGTCATGTGAGTGTAGGAGAAATCAAAACATGTGTGATGGACATTGTCCGTTTCTTATAGTACCGTGTGTGAATGAGTGTGTGTGTGAGAGTGTGTGTGTGTGAGAGAGAGAGAGTGTGTGTGTGTGAGTGTGTGTGTGTTTGAGTGTGTGAGTGTGTGAGTGTGTGTGTGTGTGTGTGTGTGAGAGAGAGAGAGTGTGTGTGTGTGTGTGTGTGTGTGTGTGTGTGAGTGAGTGAGTTTGTGAGTGTGTGTGTGTGTGTGTGTGAGAGAGAGAGAGAGTGTGTGTGTGTGTGTGTGTGTGTGTGAGAGGGAGAGTGAGTGTGTGAGAGAGAGTGTGTGTGTGAGTGTGTGTGTGAGAGTGTGTTTGTGTGTGTGAGTGTGTGTAAGTGTGTGTGTGAGAGAAGAGAGAGAAAGAGAGAGAGAGAGTGTGTGTGTGCATGTGTGTGTGTGAGTGAGTGAGTGTGTGTGTGTGTGTGTGTGTGTGTGTGTGTGTGTGTGTGTGTGTGTGAGAGAGAGAGAGAGAGAGAGAGAGAGTTTGTGTGTGTGTGTGTGAGAGAGAGAGAGAGAGAGAGAGAGAGAGTGTGTGAGAGAGAGAGCGAGAGAGAGAGAGAGAGAGAGAGTGTGTGTGTGTGTGTGTGTGTAAATGTGGTGCTTTACACTCCAGCAAACAATAGTCGTCCACAGTTGTTCATTAGTGAAGACACACATGAAGCTTCACGGAAACGAGCCGCTGTTTGACTCTGACACTGTGAGTCATGAATAGTCAGCTTATTAAATATAAAAGATCAGGGGTCGATGTAAAAATTATCTGCTTTGCCTCTGAGTTTTTGAAGTCCACAGAAGAAAAGGCAAACCTCCTTCTCAAGTGCTTTGATGCGGTCGAACGACAATGAGAAGCAACAGTGGAAGCAATTAGACTGTCAGAGACACTTAGTCTGTAATTAAAGGCAAATGTCTAATTTCCTTTGTTTTGTTTCTCGTCAGACATTCAGTCTGTTGAAGAGTCGTGCCTCCGCCTTTAACGCAACAAAACTTCAGCTTTCTTCTGTGGTATAAAAATATGCGATTAAACAACCAGGTGCTTGACAAATGTGTGTGTGTGTGTGTTTACTACTTCATGAAATAAGCATCACTGTGAATGTTATATCTGAGTTTGTGAATGCATCTCTTGTGTCTGTATCTCCCTTAGTCATTGTGGTTTGACCACAATGTTTCAGAAATATCATAACATTCATCATTGCACAACATGCTTACCTAATAACTCAACAATATGATGCACAGACAGCAGAGTCCATTGCAAAATAGTGATGCAAAAAAATTATAAAACAAAGAAGCACCAGGTTTAATGTCAGTTGCTTCAAACATCATTAAATCAAGGTGTGTTTGAATGACACACAAGCACAAATAATCCGCTACGGATATCATTCTTTACGGTGTTTAAAGAGAAATAAATGTGCTCCACAGGACAAAGAAAGTCATACGGGTTTCAGCGTGAAGGTGAGTAAGTGATGAACTATTACTTTAAAAGGCAACATCTTTATATAAAATGTAAAGGCTATTACATTTCCAACACACACTTGAAGTGTTTGGCCAATCACAGCGCACTGGGTTAGATGGCCAATCACAGCACACTGGGTTAGATGGCCAATCACAGCTTACTGGGTTAGATGGCCAATCACAGCGCACTGGGTTAGATAGCCAATCACAGCACACTGGGTTAGATGGCCAATCACAGCTTTCTGGGTCAGACGGCCAATCACAGCGCACTGGGTTAGATAGCCAATCACAGCACACTGGGTCAGACGGCCAATCACAGCACACTGGGTCACATGGCCAATCACAGCACACTGGGTCAGCTGGCCAATCACAGCGCACTGGGTCAGATGGCCAATCACAGCACACTGGGTCAGATGGCCAATCACAGCGCACTGGGTCATATGGCCAATCACAGCACACTGGGTCAGCTGGTCAATCACAGCGCACTGGGTTAGATGGCCAATCACAGCGCACTGGGTCATATGGCCAATCACAGCACACTGGGTCAGCTGGCCAATCACAGCGCACTGGGTTAGATAGCCAATCACAGCACACTGGGTTAGATGGCCAATCACAGCTTACTGGGTTAGATGGCCAATCACAGCGCACTGGGTCAGCTGGCCAATCACAGCGCACTGGGTCAGATGGCCAATCACAGCTTACTGGGTTAGATGGCCAATCACAGCGCACTGGGTTAGATAGCCAATCACAGCGCACTGGGTCAGACGGCCAATCACAGCGCACTGGGTCACATGGCCAATCACAGCACACTGGGTCAGCTGGCCAATCACAGCGCACTGGGTCAGATGGCCAATCACAGCACACTGGGTCAGCTGGTCAATCACAGCACACTGGGTTAGATGGCCAATCACAGCGCACTGGGTCAGACGGCCAATCACAGCGCACTGGGTCACATGGCCAATCACAGCACACTGGGTCAGCTGGCCAATCACAGCGCACTGGGTCAGATGGCCAATCACAGCACACTGGGTCAGCTGGTCAATCACAGCACACTGGGTTAGATGGCCAATCACAGCGCACTGGGTCAGACGGCCAATCACAGCGCACTGGGTCACATGGCCAATCACAGCACACTGGGTCAGCTGGCCAATCACAGCGCACTGGGTCAGATGGCCAATCACAGCGCACTGGGTCACATGGCCAATCACAGCGCACTGGGTCAGATGGCCAATCACAGCACACTGGGTCAGCTGGTCAATCACAGCACACTGGGTTAGATGGCCAATCACAGCACACTGGGTCAGATGGCCAATCACAGCGCACTGGGTCAGCTGGCCAATCACAGCGCACTGGGTCAGCTGGTCAATCACAGCACACTGGGTCAGATGGCCAATCACAGCGCACTGGGTCAGCTGGCCAATCACAGCACACTGGGTCAGCTGGCCAATCACAGCACACTGGGTCAGCTGGCCAATCACAGCACACTGGGTTAGATGGCCAATCACAGCACACTGGGTCAGCTGGCCAATCACAGCGCACTGGGTCAGCTGGCCAATCACAGCACACTGGGTTAGATGGCCAATCACAGCGCACTGGGTCAGCTGGCCAATCAGAGCGCACTGGGTTAGATGGCCAATCAGAGCGCACTGGGCTTTTCTGAAGGCGGGGCTTTGTAGAAATCAGAGTGTTTCAGACTGGGAATAGAGGCAATAATGTGCAGAATATGAAAAATCACGTGTTTTTTGAACATTAAAGCATGTTAAACAATAAACAAAACCCTAATGACCTTTTAAAATAGCATCATATGACCTCTTTAATCTCAAATGAAGCTCAACTGTTTCACACACTGATCAATATTTCCTGCACGAGCTTTAGCGTCTGGTCAGATGTAATGAGTCTGTCAGTGTTCGTCACGGGTTTGAGGATGATGAACCGCAGGCCTGTGAGGAGAAACATCTTCCAGAACTCTTCATAATCACAGAGCTCTGGTTCCTCGACCGGACACGGATCATTCATTTCCCTGCAGCGTACGTGACCTGAGTATGATGAATTTAACAGACTGAAGCCCTCCGTGTAGATCTGGCTTCAGGTTAGGGATTTTTGGCAGCTAAATCATCTCTACAACATTTAGAAAGTAATTTAGAAACACTTTAGAGTTAACATTAGGGCCGTGACACACCAATCCTGCGGTCGGCTGTCTGTCGGCTAGTTTTTGCATGTGATCCTCACATTGGTGATTCAGCATGTTGAATCGGGCACTCTGATTGGCTGTTCAGTTCAGCGAAGTCAGTGCATGAGAACAAAATGAGGAAAGCGAGCAAAGACGGCACAGACAGAAGACTGGACTAATTTTACATCATCTTACCTAAACATTTCAATACGCATATCATAACATGAGCCATAACAAGTGATCAGCGTGATTGATATGTAAGAAGAAGCAGAAACAAGCGATAGAAACACTGCTTAAGCACGCTGTAGTCTTTGATTTTTTTTTTTCAAAAAGTCTTTTGTTCAAAATGTTACTTTTTTACGAAACTTATGAATGCATGAAACTGGAATACAATGTTTTTTTGTTGTTGTTTAAAAGCAGAGGTTCTGTTCTTTCCACAGCCTATTGCATGTTTAGATGTTCGTACAACAACATATTCTTGGGGCCATGAACTTTTTGAGAAAATGATCCAAAACACTTGGTGGTGTCTGTCAACTTTTTCTTTTTAAACGGAAAGAGTTAATATATACTAATACTCTAATGAAAATGCAGCCTGAAGAAACCAATGAACAATTGCATTTAACTAAACAGAATTGCATGTTAACGAATGCATTAACAAATTAGACTTTATTGCAAAGTGTCGTCTTGCACTATTTTTTCAGTATTTGGGTAGTGTTTGTGTTACCCAGATCTTGGGTCAGACATAACAACCCAGTGTTTGGGTAGTTTTCTAGTGTAACCCAGATCTTGGGTCAGACGTAACAGCCCAGTGTTTGGGTAGTTTTCTAGTGTAACCCAGATCTTGTGTCAGACGTAACAACCCAGTGTTTGGATAGTTTTCTAGTGTAACCCAGATCTTGGGTCAGACGTAACAACCCAGTGTTTGAGTAGTTTTCTAGTGTAACCCAGATCTTGGGTCAGACGTAACAACCCAGTGTTTGGGTAGTTTTCTAGTGTAACCCAGATCATGGGTCAGACATAACAGCCCAGTGTTTGGGTAGTTTTCTAGTGTAACCCAGATCTTGGGTCAGACGTAACAACCCAGTGTTTGGGTAGTTTTCTAGTGTAACCCAGATCTTGGGTCAGACGTAACAACCCAGTGTTTGGGTAGTTTTCTAGTGTAACCCAGATCCTGTGTCAGACGTAACAACCCAGTGTTTGGGTAGTTTTCTAGTGTAACCCAGATTTTGGGACAGTCGTAACAACCCAGTGTTTGGGTAGTTTTCTAGTGTAACCCAGATCCTGTGTCAGACGTAACAACCCAGTGTTTGGGTAGTTTTCTAGTGTAACCCAGATCCTGTGTCAGACGTAACAACCCAGTGTTTGGGTAGTTTTCTAGTGTAACCCAGATTTTGGGACAGTCGTAACAACCCAGTGTTTGGGTAGTTTTCTAGTGTAACCCAGATCCTGTGTCAGACGTAACAACCCAGTGTTTGGGTAGTTTTCTAGTGTAACCCAGATCCTGTGTCAGACGTAACAACCCAGTGTTTGGGTAGTTTTCTAATGTAACCCAGATCTTGGGTCAGTCGTAACAACCCAGTGTTTGGGTAGTTTTCTAGTGTAACCCAGATCCTGTGTCAGACGTAACAACCCAGTGTTTGGGTAGTTTTCTAATGTAACCCAGATCCTGGGTCAGACGTAACAACCCAGTGTTTGGGTAGTTTTCTAATGTAACCCAGATTTTGGGACAGTCGTAACAACCCAGTGTTTGGGTAGTTTTCTAGTGTAACCCAGATCTTGGGTCAGACGTAACAACCCAGTGTTTGGGTAGTTTTCTAGTGTAACCCAGATCCTGTGTCAGACGTAACAACCCAGTGTTTGGGTAGTTTTCTAGTGTAACCCAGATTTTGGGACAGTCGTAACAACCCAGTGTTTGGGTAGTTTTCTAGTGTAACCCAGATCCTGTGTCAGACGTAACAACCCAGTGTTTGGGTAGTTTTCTAGTGTAACCCAGATCCTGTGTCAGACGTAACAACCCAGTGTTTGGGTAGTTTTCTAATGTAACCCAGATCTTGGGTCAGTCGTAACAACCCAGTGTTTGGGTCAGTCGTAACAACCCAGTGTTTGGGTAGTTTTCTAGTGTAACCCAGATCCTGTGTCAGACGTAACAACCCAGTGTTTGGGTAGTTTTCTAATGTAATCCAGATCCTGGGTCAGACGTAACAACCCAGTGTTTGGGTAGTTTTCTAATGTAACCCAGATCTTGGGTCAGTCGTAACAACCCAGTGTTTGGGTAGTTTTCTAGTGTAACCCAGATTTTGGGACAGTCGTAACAACCCAGTGTTTGGGTAGTTTTCTAGTGTAACCCAGATCTTGGGTCAGACGTAACAACCCGGTGTTTGGGTAGTTTTCTAGTGTAACCCAGATCTTGGGACAGTCGTAACAGCCCAGTGTTTGGGTAGTTTTCTAATGTAACCCAGATCCTGGGTCAGTCGTATCAACCCAGTGTTTGGGTAGTTTTCTAATGTAACCCAGATCTTGGGTCAGTCGTATCAACCCAGTGTTTGGGTAGTTTTCTAGTGTAACCCAGATCTTGAGTCAGACGTAACAGCCTAGTGTTTGGGTAGTTTTCTAGTGTAACCCAGATCCTAGGTCAGTCGTAACAACCCAGTGTTTGGGAAGTTTTCTAATGTAACCCAGATCCTGTGTCAGTCGTAACAACCCAGTGTTTGGGTAGTTTTCTAGTGTAACCCAGATCTTGGGTCAGACGTAACAACCCAGTGTTTGGGTAGTTTTCTAGTGTAACCCAGATCTTGGGTCAGACGTAACAACCCAGTGTTTGGGTAGTTTTCTAGTGTAACCCAGATCCTGTGTCATACGTAACAACCCAGTGTTTGGGTAGTTTTCTAATGTAACCCAGATCTTGGGTCAGACGTAACAACCTAGTGTTTGGGTAGTTTTCAAGTGTAACCCAGATCCTGGGTCAGACGTAATAACCCAGTGTTTGGGTAGTTTTTGTGTTACCAAATTGGGTTGTTTTAAACCCAGTGTTTTCCTTGCAATTTCACACCACCAGTCTTGAGTTGCCGCATGTATTTGTGCACATCATGCACCATGCATCATGTGAAGCTCAACAGCACGAAGCCTCAGGCAACGGATGAAAGAATCTGTCGTTTCAGAGGGAAGCAGAATAAAGAAGATCTTGATCAGCCCGAGGCGCAGGAATACCGAAGATGACTCGAGAAGAGGACCAGCAGTGTGTTTGGAGCGCGGAGATTAATACATCACAGCGAGTGATGGGTGAAATACATACGTGCTGTTCTTCTCCACACACACTCCCCTGAACATGAAGAAGAGAGCATCTGTGCTTCTTTTCTCTATCCGTTTCCCTTTGTGTGTTTCTCTTCTCCACCTGTAACACTGCAGTTCCAGCGATCGCCTTTCATCCTCTCTCTGTCTTTTATTCTCTCTCTTCCTCTTCTCTCCTTTCACCCCTCAAGAAAACGTGTCATTTTCTCGTCGTGTGAACAGCTCATGAATCTGATCATCATCAACATCTGTGATTCCTTAATTCCTTAAAATAAAAGGACCATTAAAATATTTTTATTTGCTACATGATACCATTACTATTTGTATGTATTATTTATATAATTAATATTATTCTTGTTAATATATTAAAACAATCTAACTTAATTAAAATGCAATACATATAATCAAGCTGTAAACTGAAATATTTTTTCTGTATTTCCCTTAATAACTATTGTTTTTGTTGAAGAACATAGAGTTACATTGTGATTAATACATTTTTATTATTTTGATACTCCAGGTCTAAGCAAACTTACTTGACTTACATTCTTTTTATATAAAATTGAATTATAATATATAATTAAAATGAGTGCTGTCAAATCGATTAAAGTAAAAGGATTGAAAGTGTGTGTGTGTGTGTGGGGGGGGGGGGGGATTTATTACGAGTAAAATATCTCTGAAGTATATTCCCATTAATATTTTCTTTTTTTCTTTTTTTCTTTAGCACACCAGGGTGACTAGGAACATGAAATTGTCTTGCTATGACTTCTTGTTTCACAGGAGTTTAAATATGACAAATACACAAAGGCCAAATTCCCTTAATCGTCCTTCACAATGAGTAAAACCAAAGAATATAGTTCTGATGTGCATCAAAAGATTGTTGAGCTTCACAAAATAGAAAGTGGCTGTAAGAAAATAGCTAAAGAATTGAAAATCCCCATTTTGACCATCAGGGCAATAATTAAGAAGTTCCAATCAACTAAAGATGTTACGAATCTGCCAGGAAGAGGACATGTGTCTTATTGTCTTAATGGATGGTGAGGATGAAAGTTTGAGTGGCCAAAGACTCTTCAATAATCACAGATGGAGAATTGCAGAGATTAGTTGAGTCTTGGGGTCAGAAAGCCTAAAAAAAATGATCAAACAACCCCTACATCCCCACATGTTGTTTGGGAGAGTTTCAAGAAAAATCCTCCTTGCTTCTCCAAAAATAAACTCCAGCATATTCAGTTGTCAGACACGGCTGGAACTTCAAACGGCAGAGGGATCTGTGGTCAGATGAAACTGAAAAAATAGCTTTTTGGCAGCAAAGCCACCAGATGTGTTTGGTGCAAACAGGGATAAAAAGTCCCCCATGCCTGCGGTTAAATAAACTGCTGGATCTTATATGTTGTGGGACTATTTTTTTGCTGGAGGTCCTGGACATCTTGTTTAGATACATGGTATTATGGATTCAGGACAACGGTCCAAAACAAACATCAAAATCAACACAAAAATGGGTAACTGAGCACAAAATGAAGCATCTGCCATGGCCGTCCCAGTCCCCTAAACTGAACCCTATAAGAGGAGTGGGCTGAACTGAAGAGAAGAAGCCCCAACATGAGCTTGTGAATCTGAAGGATCTGTAGAGATCCTGTATGGAGGAATGGTCTCTGATCTCTTGTCAGTTATTCTCCAAACTCATCAGGCATTATAGAAGAAAACTCAGATCATTTATCTTGGAAAAAGGAGATTGCAAAAAGTATTTAATAAAAGGGTGCCAATATTTGTGGCCAACGTGTTTTGGAGAAAAACATTTATTTCATAATGTGACCCCCCCCCCCCCCCCCACACACACACACTTTCAGTCCTTTTACTTCAATGAAAGTTTACATTTCTGCACATTTTTTGAATGAAAGATCAAAAGGATAAACAATGCAGATTTATTTTTTACAGCCATTTTTGATCATATTTACCAGGGGTATATATATATATTATTATATTATATTATATTATATTATATTATATTATATTATATTATATTATATTATATTATATTATATTATATTATATAGGAAGCCTTCAAATATTTTCTCAAAAATTGTATAACACGCTGTATAATATAGTAGTATTGAAGTTTGAAATGTTGCATTATGCATAGTTTCATATATTATTTTTCAGAAATAGTAGGCACTATTCAGTGTGTGTAGTCTGCAGTGGGCTAGTATTCAGAACACAGCCTTGGCTTTGTCCAAACGTTTCCTCTCAAACTCAAAGACACAAACACTGCAGAAAGACACTACTTTCTTATTTGTTGCCAAAAAGAGGAGCTGAATCCTGATGGAGGAGTTTTGATCTGGCTTACAGGTCTCAGTGTGGATTAGTCTCATCTTTATCTATATCCACACACCTCAGATCCGCCACAGGCAGTTTGTGTGCTTGAAGTTCTGCAGCAGATGATGGCGTTCAGAGGTCAACCAATCACAGGAGTCTTAGAAGTGTCTGTGATGATCTTAACCAATCAGAGCTCAGGCGGAGGTCATCACATGTTTCAGAGCTTTACTGTGACTAAAGTATGAAGGTTTTTGAGATTTTCATCAGAAGGTCCTGCTTTCATTTAAGTTTTGCATTGGATCATCTTGATAAAACCAAACGGAATTACAGAGGAATTTCCATAGTGTGTGAGGTGATGTGTGAGGTGATGTGGTTTCACAGGTGTGTCGAACTCAGACTGGAAGTCTTGTGTCTTCTCTGAAGTGGCCATCATGTGTGTTACTCAGTAGCTGCAGGGGAAATAATGCATCTGTGTAAATAAACTTAAACAGATGTTCAGTTGTTATCTTTTAATTGCAGGATTAATTAAGATATTAATCTGCTTTTGTCCGGAAAATGAAACAGGGATGTGCATAGCATTTTTGCTTTTGCTTCAGTAGAGCCAGTAACACCTAACAATGCCCTGGAAACCATCCAGAACACCCTAGCAACACCATAGCAACGTGCTTCAATCACAATCACCTGGAAAATCACCCAGAACACCTTAGCAACACTATAGCAACGTGCTTCAATCACAGTCACCCTGGAAACCACCCAGAAGACACTAGCAACGCAATAGCAATGTGCTAAGACCCTAACAACGCCATAGCAACATGCTTCAATCCCAATTACCATGGAAACCATCCAGAACACCCTAGCAACACCATAGCAACATGGTTCAATAACAATCACCCTGGAAACCACTCAGAACACCCTAGCAACATCATTTCAACATGCTTCAATCACAATCACCCTGGAAACCACCCAGAAGACCCTAGCAACGTCATTTCAACATGTTTCAATGTAATTAAACGTATCCTTGTACATCTTTTAAAAATTCCCCTTCTGGAAAAATGTATTCTGATAAAAGGGATAATAAGTTATAACATGTCCTTGAAGCAAATCATATGTTCTTAGGCACACCAAAAGAACACCACAGATCACCATGGGTGAAACTGGAAGTTGTGAAAAAGTGCGAGTAAAACTGGGTGTTGTGAAAAATATGATAAACCGGTGTTTTGCCAGATGAGAAGTTTATCTATGTATCATCTATTTACTCTTTTAATTCATTTTATAAGTTTCATATATCTCTTTTAATTCTTTTATAACTGTTTTAATTTTCCTTGCTTTTATTTTGTGATTATTTTAATTCCTTTCTGTAAAGCACTTTGAATTGCCGTGGTGTATGAAATGTGCTATATAAATAAACTTGCCTTGCCATATGTGGAAAAAACAAGTAGGGAAAAAACA
>CM040808.1:35327138-35364638 GCA_022829025.1 Squalius cephalus | reverse complement strand
TAGAATAAAATATAAATCTATTAACGTTTTTTATTTTTATTTTTTACTTTTTTGTTGATTATCATCTGTACATTGTGAAGCACTTTGATCAAAAATATGAGTAGTTCTATTGTTTTAATATTTACTTTCTATTTTTTTTTACTTTATTTTTACTGAAATATAAATCTATTGTTTTTTTATGTTGATTACTGTGTATTATTGTGAAGCACTTTAGTCAAATTAAGTTATATTATTTTACTGTTTACTTTCTATTCTTTATTCTCTATTTTTACTTTATTTTGAATGGAATATAAGTTTTTACATAAAAGTTTTTACTGTATGAAGCACTTGGTCAAAAGTTCTATTATTTTAATATTTACTTTCTATTCTTTATTTCGGTACTATTTTTATTTTATTTAGAATAAAATATAAATCTATTAACTTTTTTTTTTTTTTTTTTACTTTTTTGTTGATTATCATCTGTACATTGTGAAGCACTTTGGTCAAAAATATGAGTAGAGTTCTATTATTTTAATATTTACTTTCTATTATTTATTTATTTTACTTTATTTTGAATGAAATATAAATCTATTGTTTTTTTTATGTTGATTACTGTGTATTATTGTGAATCACTTTAGTCAAACTGAGTTCTATTATTTTACTGTTTACTTTCTATTCTTTATTTCTCTATTTTTACTTTATTTTGAATGGAATATAAGTTTTTACATAAAAGTTTTATCTTTTATGATAATTATTTACTGTATGAAGCACTTGGTCAAAAGTTCTATTATTTTAATATTTACTTTCTATTCTTTATTTCTGTACTATTTTTATTTATATTGAATAAAATAGAAATCTATTAATCATTTATGTTTATATTTGTTATTTATTGAAACATTTTAATCAACTTGTTTAAATGTGCTATATAAGAAAAAGTTGAGTTGAGTTCTATTATTTTAATATTTACTTTCTATTCTTTATTTCTGTATATCTTTACGTTATGTTGAATAAAATATGAATCCATTAATCTTTTGTTGTATTGGTTATTTATTCTGTGAAGCACTTTGGTCAGAAACGTGAATTGAGTTCTAGTATTTTAATATTTAGTTTCTATTCTTTATTTCTCTACGAGTTCTAATTTAGTTTGTTTTTGCATTTATGTTGGTTATTTAAATTGTGAAGCACTTTAGTATTTGTTTAAATATGCTATATAAAAATGCAAGTGTATTTATAGTGAGTGCTTCCGCAGTGCATTGTGGGAAGTGTTCTCTGAGCCTCAGAATGCGGTGGAAGCGAGTGAGAAAGTGAGCGGTGAGTGTGTCCTGATGGTTTCGTGCTGAACCCGAGCGAGTGGTCTGTGGTGGGTTTGGGTTTGGGTTTGTGCGCTCTCTAAATCTGCTGACATCAGCACTAACACGCCTCTGAGGTCACAGAGGTCACAGAGGTCAAACCTGTCACTCAACAGCTGACACACGGAGAGCTTTAACTGGAAACTCGTGACCTCTCATATCTAAAACTCTCTTTATCGCGTTACACGGATTGCAGTTTGAAGTAAACACTTCAATCATGTATGAAACTGAAAGACTGTAACAGTGCCGTCAATTTAAAAAACACAAACATAATTAATGTTGTTTATGCGTAATGTGGGACGGGTGTGTTTATATGAAAGGCTCAAGTGAACAGAAAATCATTTAGATTGTGCAAAAGCATAAATAATAAAGTAATGCATTTACATTTGGCAGATGCTTTTATCCAAAGTGACTTGCATTGCATTCACAGTTTGCATATTATCAGTTCATGCATTCCCTGGAGTCGAACTCATGACCTTGGCACTGCTACGCCGAACTTTCTAAGCGGGATTTACTTGAAAAAAGATAGGAAACCATTTTCACTCAGAAACTGCTTGTAAATTTAACAGTTCATGCATTGATGTTCCTTGGTGGCTTCAATGTACAGTACGTATGTTCTCAGAACTTTAGCTACATTCACTCAAAGTTATGGGACAGTCTCCTTATGGTGATAAATCACGCTTTTAATGTTGTTTATGTGTCTATGTGGTGTTTTAATATGCTTTAAGACAAACCATGTGTAAATTCTCCTCCTTAAAACTGCAGTGAACCAAAGACAGTCTCAAAAACACGCTTTGAAATCGCTGGTGTTTCTGACGTCACAAACTACCTTGTAACCAATCAGATCAACGTGTGATCGTCAACCAGTGGATCTTTGAGCTGAGTGAGTGAGTGGAGGCGGGGCTCATTTGCATATTCATAGAACAGCGCATACTAAATGAGGCAAGGGTGTCGAGTTGCATTCAAGATATTTTAAGGCATCAAAAAAGAAGAAAGAAAAGAAAATCAAAGATGAGTTTTAAGTAATACAATAATTGACTTACAGGGAGACTTTAAGATTAAACATATTAAGATTAGACTAGTCTGATTTACAGGTTAACTATCACACATTTGTTTATGCAGCATTTGCTGTAAATGTGTGTATAAAAAAAACTATATGACTAAACAACTAAAAATATGATCCTAAAACAACACTAACTATGTACCTGCAGCTTTAATAATGTTCCAGTGTCATTTATGGGTAGATATAAATATGCATGTTGTGAGAAAACAGATATAAATCGTCCTGAACGTCATAGATCTTTATCAACATCTGTATCCCAGAGGTGACAGACTGAGCCTCAGTCTCACACACACTGATCACAGATGAAATCAGCATTAATGATAGATTATAGTGCGTCTCACACTTCTGATCTGAGATGAACAGGAAGAGGGAATGTGATATCACATCATATCTCTAACATGGTATTAGTGGTGTACGGTGTGTGTGTGTGAGTGTGTGAGTTTCCCAGCAGACTGAGAGCCGTTGAGTGGATCTGTCAGTGAGACGACAGGACAATAGAAACTCGCAGCTGCACGAGATCCAGAAAATACTGAGAAAACACACGAGTTCTGTCCCAAATCACACACTACACACACTATGGACTCTATACCGTCTAGTGTAGACATTTTATACGGTTATTTTGTCATTCAACATTGGAGCCTGATGATAGCCCCTGCTCTTTGGCCAATTTGGGTTATTGGGGTTATATTTATTAAGGGCTGGGCAAATACAAGACAGAACACATGTTGGGTTAATTTTACCCAGAAAATTGGGTTATTTAACCCAGCATACTGGGTTGATTCCTTTTTACTATAATGCTAGCTTATTTTTTAAATAGCATGAATTAATGATTACGGATTCATTTAAATACTCTAAACTTTTTTTTTAAATACTCCACAGAGCCACTGGTTTGCATGGTCATATTTAACATTATAGCATATTTGATATCATTTTAAATACATATTGCCTACATTTAAGCTCATTTAACAAATATCAGAAGTAAAAATTAAACATTTAGTAATTCAATAATCAACCAGTCTCTGTTACCGAAGATATGCACCATTTTGACGGAGCTGCACTGCTCTCTCCTGAAGAGGTCTCAAAAAGCCCGCGATAAATAACTCAACCCCTGGGTTGTTACGTCTGACACAGGATCTGGGTTACACTAGAAAACTACCCAAACACTGGGTTGTTACGACTGACCCATGATCTGGGTTACACTAGAAAACTACCCACACACTGGGTTGTTACGTCTGTCCCAAGATCTGAGTAACACAAAAACTACCCAAACACTGAAAAAAATAACTCCAAAAAATTACCCAAAAGGCTCAACCCAGGATTTGGGTAGAAAAAATAACCCAAGATTAGAGTGTACATAAAGAACGATGTGAACTTTAAGTGTTCAATGTTCCACACTTAGTATTTTTCGGTTAATTAAGTGCATCATCTGGATATTTAAAGTGCACTTTTTATGTTTGAAATTTTCAGTGTGAGCATTTATACTATAAATTGGCATAGAATAGTGCATAAATTGGGACGCACCAACAGAAACACACACTTTCACATTAGTGTTTCCCAGAATGCATCTGACGGCACTAAACTGTCATAAAGAGCAACAGTCTGGACGTAAAAATCCTGTTCATTTTCTCCACAGGCGAAGTGATTTTTAATGGTGACTCACAAACCTTTAAAGACCATCATACTGCATTATTTCATGTTATTTCTGAAGTTTAACAGCAGGTAAAAAGTGACATTATCAATATATGTCATATATAAAGCCACAATACCAGCTTTGACAGTTCTCTGTTTAATTATTGAAAAAATACTTAAAGTAGAGTTTTTGGAGGTACAAGGTATATTTATATATAAATATGTTGTTTCTATACATGATCAACAACTTTAATGCAACAGTTTTATATTTCTTCATTGATTTTAATTTGATGTCATTTTTTTCAATGCTTCATGTGATTGAGTTTGTTTCCTTATTGAAGCCATTGTGTTCACAGTGTTTGTTCAATTTTCAAATGCTTTTTTTAGTTGTTGGTTCAAATGAAATGTTGTAATGCTGTGATTCACCTTATAGCTGGTTGCTTTAGCTCGTGGATTATAATGCTTTAACAGACTTTGGAAAAATTCCAATGGGAAAAATATCCGGAACCAAAGTTCTGTTGCACTCTATGAGCATAGATCTTGTTTCTAGCTTGAAAATAGTGGATTTAGTTCTGGATTCAAATGTCTCATCCAATCATATTTTGGAGCCAGAATAATCTATTCATTACATCCAGCGTATAATGAGTGTGATGCATTTCTCTTTAAATTAACAATACATGTGGCAGATATTATTGTATATACATGACCACAAAAACAACTTCCTAATTCTGCTGGAGTCTGACAAACAAGTGTGTGTGTGTGTGTGTGTGTGTGTGTGTATCTATATTCTCTGTCCAGTTGCTCATGTTGACCTCTGACTCTCATGCCTCCCAGAACATCTCACATGCCTCACGACGCTCTCATACTATCAAACTCAGCACATTTCACAGCTTTAGCGCTCTCTCTCTCTCTCTCTCTCTCTCTCTCTCTCTCTATCTCTCTCACATTTCACAGCTTTAGCATTGAACCTGAGTTTGATCTTCAGTGTCAGGGGTTTGTTCAAACACTAAACACTATGAGCACTAGAACTAGTGATGGGTGACCTTACAAACAGCACTGACTCTCTCTCTCTCGACCTTACAAACAGCACTGACTCTCTCTCTCTCGACCTTACAAACAGCACTGACTCTGGTTTGGGCGTCTGAAGGTGACTTATTGGGCTTTTTCTGTCTAATACTATATTTTACTTTCTTTTTTTCGGTTTCTATAATAATAAATTAAAAAATGATTTCAACTTGTGTGTGATACTTGTGGAGTTTTGTTTGGGATCAGGATGGCGTCCCTCTTCGTAAGGGTAGCGTCACCTGTTTCCCTTCGTCACGCGTCAGGTGTGTTCCTGTGACCGGATGTGCTAATGACTGTTGGAGAGGAGATCGGGCACGAGAACATTTCATCGGCTTCTCGTATGAACAAAGCTGTGGTCGTTTTTGTGAAGGAAGAGGTTGAAGTTAGCCGCCTGATAACTAATGGAACTGTGGTAAGTGGAGAGTTCGTTGTTGTTTCACCGCTGGTTGCACCAACTACGAAGGTAACCGTATCTAACGTTCCTCCATTTATTCCGAATGATGAAATTGAGCGTGGGCTTTCACGTTACGAAAAATTTGCTAGCGCGATAAAAACGCTTCCACTCGGCTGTAAAAATGAAGCGTTAAGACATGTAGGGCCCTATCTCGCACCCAGCGCAATTGACAGCGACGCATGTATCATTCCTATTTCTCACCCGACGCACAGCGGACTTTCCCTCCACAGACGCACGTCAGTAAATTAGGGAATGAACTTGCGCTCCCGGGGGCAGTTCAGCGAAAAGAGGAGGCGTGTCCCGGCGCAAACGTTCCCTGGTGCTATTTTGCAGTTTCAGAAAACACTTCCGCCACTGACCAGGAGAAACCTCGTCTAAAGTCAGCGGCGCATGTTATTGAGATGCTATTTTAAGGGCGCATGCTTGGCCATAATGTAGCGTGTGCACAACACACACACACTTTGCTTCTCTCATCTACACACAAATGCAGCAGTTCCCATTTTTGCAAACCATACATTATTACAAGGAAAAATATTCCACACGAGGGAAATCATTGTGGTGTCCATGAAGATGTGAAAGAATAGGCATAAATCTAGCTTACACATTTACCCAAATTATCATACGCCTGTTTAACCGAAGCTAATCTGGGTGTGTTTCTCCATCCCCAATGTCACTTCTCTGTGTTTTACGGCCCTGACGAGAACGTCGGTCTCCTCGGCTGTGAACCGCTCCTGGCAAATCCGCCGTTATAATAGCGATCCGCCATGGAACAAGCGCGCCTGCTCTTAAAGGGAATGTGAGATGACGCTCTGATTGGTTTATTTCATGTTACGCCCAAACCACACCTATGAGTAATGAAGCGACTTCAGACCAACACATTTAAGATTTGCTTCGGCGCAAGAGTCATTTATCCCGCCGGTATAATAGCAACAGCGCCCGAGACCCGCCCACAAATTTACTTGCGTTACACGCTTGATACTTGCGTTTCAGATCGTTAAAATAGGGCCCTAATGTCTTTCAGAAGACAGGTGTTCATGTTTTTGAATGAACCGTCTGTCGAGGGAAAAGTCCGCTGTGAGACATGCGTCGGTGTACAAAGTCAATTGCGCTGGGTGCAAGATAGGGCCCGTAATGTCTTTCAGAAGACAGGTGTTCATGTTTTTGAATGAACCAAATTTAGACGTGGCTTTTAGAGTGTTGTATGAAGGAAAGGCCTGTATGATTTATGCTAACATGCTAACACAAGAAGAGTGAGGGGATGTTGGTCATAAGAGACTAGCATGCCCACATAAAGCTGGGAGTAGCGGGACTAGCGTGGCGAGCGCCGGGCCGAGCGCTGCGGTGACGGCGAAGGCCTCAGAGGACGCGCTCGAGTTGTTGAACAGGCTGAAAGCGTTACTGATAACGGTCGAAATGAGAAAGTGTTTGCTGAAACCGAATCAAGTGAAAATTGTGAAATGAACGATGATGTGAGTGACCAGATTTATGGTGAAGTGGCAAGTGCTAATGCTGATACATCAAGGGGCGAAGAAAGTTGTGATACAGAGATAAGAGATGATGATACGCTCTCCGAGATTTCTGATTCAGAAGGAGAGGTGTATACTCCACAAGAGATTAATCGAGACTTCCTAGATTCGACATTTGGCAAGACAGATTTTTTTCCGGATGCTGAGAAATTTATTGCGACAGTGTTGTTGTTGTTGCCGAGAACGGTTAGCTATGAGGCTTTGGATAAGAAGAAAAGATTTCGATTGAAGAAGATGGTAACAAAACTGGGAAAAGATCAGTTTGTTTGTCAAAGACATCAAGATGAATGAATCTCACGCGGTGGCTTTTATACTTTGCTGTTTTTTTCTGTCTTTCCCCACTCTATACTTCTCTTCTTACATGGATAATTTGAAGGAGGGTTCTCTAAATATTAATGGGGGAAGAGGCAGGGGTAAATTAGCAGTGCTTTCAGAATTTCTGAAGTTTCTTTTTTACCAGAAACACATACGAATAAGGATAATGAAACTGAATGGGGTATGAGGTGGGAAGGCAAGTTTGCTTTGAGCCATGGGACATTTAATAGAGCGGGAGTGGCCATTTTATTTTCTGCAAACATGAATGTTAACATTTTAAATGTGGAACAGATCGTTGAAGGTAGATTATTACTAACAGAAATTGAGTATGAGGGAAATATGTTTGTGTTTGTTAATGTCAATGCCCCCAATAGTGGTCCTGAGAGACTTTTTGAAATTAAGAAATGCCATCCAGAAGTATGATGATAGTGTGTGTCTTGTAATTGGAGGGGACTGGAATTGCACAACAGATTTTACAGTGGACAGAAATGGGGAAGAGCCTCATATAGTCAATCAAGTAGCACACTGTTAAAAGTTATGCATGAATTTCAATTAATAGATGTATGGAGAACAAAAAATATCGGTGTGAAACAGTATACATGGTTGAAAGTGTGTGTGGGGTGCAAGATTGGATAGGTTTTATATAAAAGAAATGTGGAATAATAGAGTAATTGATGCTTGTATTTTTCCAAACGGGTTTTCAGACCATATGATCACTTTGGTTTTAAAAGTAAAGAAGACATTAAGATCTTATTATTACTGGCATTTGAATGTTTTAAAGTGTTTTGGAGTGAATGGAAGTTGAAGAAGCTTTTGTTTGAGAATCGTTGTCAGTGGTGGGATGTGGGAAAGGCGAATATAAGATTATTTTGTCAGAATTATGCTTTTCATACATCAACTGTGGTCAAAACAACAGTAAAACTCTACAAAAGGACATTGAGTTGTTGGAAAAAAAATCTTGTAACTAATAATGAAGGTGCACATTGTACATCCAGATATGGATGCTCCAAGAGCTTTCTTTTTTAATCTTGAAAAGAAAATGGGTAACACTTTATAATAACGTTCAGTTGTATGTCATTTATAAGTGGTTAGTTAATGATGAACTAATCATTTACAGAACATTCATAAATGAGTAGCAAGTGATATACTAACATTTTATGTATGTTTTGTAAATTCCGTTACAAGTCATTCACAAGTGATTAGTAAATGATTAACTAATCATTTACGAAACATGACTATGCATTCATAAATGATTAATAAGTGATATGTTCATTATTTTATTTATGTTTTGTAGATTCAGTTATAAGTCATTTACATTTGATTAGTTAATTATTAACTAATCATTTACAAAACATGACTATGCGTTTCATAAATGACTAAATCATCTGCAAAGAGGAGACATTTAATCTCTGATTGAGTCAGGGTTGGGCCGGGGCAGAGGAATTATTTAAGGCTTTGGCTAATTCGTTTATATAAATGTTAAATAGAGTCGGGCTCAATGGGCCTCTCTCTCTCTCTCTCTCGCTCTCCGTCTCTCTCTCTCTCTCTCTCTCTCTCTCGCTCTCCGTCTCTCTCTCTCTCTCTCTCTCTCTCTCTCTCTCTCTCTCTCCATCTCTCTCTCTCTGTTTCTCTCTCTCTCTCCCTCTCCCTCTCCCTCTCTCTCTCTCTCTCGCTCTCCGTCTCTCTCTCTCTCTCTGTTTCTCTCTCTCTCTGTCTCTCCATCTCTCTCTCTCTCTCTGTCTCTCTCTCTCTCTGTCTTTCCGTCTCTCTCTCTCTCTCTCTCTGTTTCTCTCTCTCTCTCTCTCTCTCTCTCTCTCTCTGTTTCTCTCTCTCTCTCTCTCTCTCTCTCTGTTTCTCTCTCTCTCTCTCTCTCCCTTTCTCTCTCTCTCTCTCTCTGTTTCTCTCTCTCTTTGTCTTTCCGTCTCTCTCTCTCTCTGTTTCTCTCTCTCTCTCTCTCTCTCTCTGTTTCTCTCTCTCTCTGTTTCTCTCTCTCTCTCCCTTTCTCTCTCTCTCTCTCTCTCTCTCTCTCTCTCTCTCTCTCTCTCTCTCTCTCTCTCGCTCTGTTTCTCTTGGCTGTCGGCCGAACCCAGGCTTTCACTGTTCAGCGTTTGATTGTTTTTCTAGCGTTTTCTCTCTCTGGCTCTTGCATGTGTTTCAGGCTCGACTCAGGGAAAGATTCGTGCTGAGAGAGACACAGCTGCCACCTCTGAACCATGGACTGATTTTATTCTGTTTTCATTTATTCTGAGCTATTATTGCTCCTTTTATATCTGTGGGTTCAGGGAGTCTATCTGGCCTTAATTCTGGAGCTTTAGGTTTGTGGCTGTCGTACCTTCGTGTTTCAGCAATGAAACGCTTTTGCACTTGCACAATCTTGCACTTGTACAGGTCGACACTAAACCCCGATGTCCTGATGGCTGAAGACAGAGAGAAAGAGAAGTGTCGACTGTGTTTCTCCAGGTTTAAGAGTTCACGAGTGTTTCAGTGCTGTTCACCACCTGACGCCACACTGCCAACCGGTTTGGTTTGGGGTGAACGACTGTGATGTGTAGATCGTAAAACCCCAGTCTGCAGGCGGTTCAGCGCGAGGTCACGGCCAAACACACACACTCACAGCCCGAAACACACACACTCACGGACAAACACACCGCAAGAACCTGAGCCGATCCGTGGACAAGTCCAAGTCCTGGAGAAATGCCTTCTTCCTCAAACACTGAGACCACAATCCCTGTGTCTGATGCTAACTGTCATTCTCTGAGGGAGAAGATCATTATATCTCTCTAATATCATTCTCTGAGACAACAGTGAGATCAAACGGAGACTTGGGTTGAGTTCACCTGCTTCTCAGATGTTTTCTCTAGAGTTTTTAAGCAAAGGCCGGATTTACATTACATGGTTCAAGTGATGTGTTGTGACACAGATCAGATATGACCCACAAAACAAGCACATGATTTCTGATATTCTCAGATGGGTTTCAGGGAAATAAATCTGATATGAATCAGATATGTGCATTTGCGTCTGCCATGTAAGAGGACAGATTGGATATTCCCCTGTCAATGCGAGTCGTACGTCATTGAAAAAGCGGATGACGTCAATGGCTCTTTTCAATGGCACAATGGAGGACGAAGACTCAACCCAATGTTTTGCTGACTTTTAAAGATGAGTAAAAGCTTGTATTATCATTACAGATAACACCGTTTTTACTTCCTTTTCGGCCTAAGCTTCTACCTTGGGTTCTTTCACCAAGTGTATAGTGTAAATGCAAATAGGGGTCACTTTTAAAAGAAGATGTAAGCTGGTCGTCAAAAAAATGGGATGTAGTCAATAAATCGTAATTGGGCATCAAGACCTGCAGAATAAATGCGGCCAAAGTCTGAATCTGAGCTCATATTTGATCCTAAAGTCTGTAATCAAAATACAGATCTCAAAATGAACACATGAACCATTTCTCATCAAACTGAGATCAAATTATCTTAAATTATATCTCTATACTTAAACTGTATGACAACTATTGACTCATTGGTGTGGGTTTTTATTATTTAATTTTAGGAAAAACATCTGAGACAAAGTTGATAAATACAGGTAAAAGAAGTGATATAAAAAAGACTCATACAAGGGTTAGAAGAGATCTCAACAATCTCTCAAACTTTGCTCAAATTTGGTCTGTAATCAAATCACAAAGATCTCAATGAGATCAAATCAATATCTTAATTTTAATTTCATATACTCTTTATAAACTCTGTGTTTCTCCTCAGGGAGTTGAGGAGTTTCAGAAGAGATCTCAACAATGTCTCAATCATATAACAAATGTTTTTAGATACTCTTCATTTCTCCTCTGGAATTTTAGGAGAAAAATCCGAGACAAAGTTGATAAACACAGGTGAATTCAAATGGAGTATTTTAATCCGAATTTAAACATTTCTAATCAAATGATCTGAGCCGTTCCACATTGATTTTACAGCTCCTGGAAGAGACACATTTGGGTTTGTTTGTATATTTGAGGAGAAACATCCGAGACAAAGATGATTCTTGTTGATAACCGAGAGTCTGCTGAGATTTATAAGAGAAATGTCTCGTTTCTTCTGGGATAATGTGTGTTTTGAACTAACTGACCTGATCAAGTTTATCTTGTTTTTATCACATCCACAGACTATTTACTCGGTAACAGTTAAAATGATTGATTTGGAATGAAGTGCAATATCCTTGTGGAATTATTAACAAATACACACGTCCACACGCTTGACAAAACATCTCTTCCCCGTCTCGATTTACACAATCCCTCGGGCGAGAATCGCTGAGAGAACCGTGAACCCCTGATGGACAAACAATAAATCTGTCCCATGTGGCGTCCAACCAGATCACGTTTCTCACTGCTGTTTGAGATCTGCACTGGAGTAATTATCCTCATCTACAAAATAAAGTCTAAGCAAGCTAACGCAAGCTAAATAAAAGCTTCCCGTGAAGAGAGAGTCAGCGGAGGTTGTGGGACCGTGTCAGTCGTTTAGTGTTTGGTGGACACTAATGATTAACCCAAACCTCTGGACACCAGCCAACTGCATTCATGCTGACTTTACCCCCCGGCGTCAGGAAAATCACCGTCATACGCCTTTGTTTCAGAGTTTTAGAGAACAGTGAAGCTCTGTTCCACCGAGACCGAGTTTCTTCAGATTGTTGGTTTTTCTATTTCACCAAAAAAGCACATTAGCAGACTCAAAATGATTCATGTTCATGACAAGCAGTGCAGAAAACTCAACAACAGCTCGACTACAGAAGAGATCTGCTGTGCTCATGCTTCGAGAGACATTATTTACTTTGACTGATAATTTGATGGCAATCTTTTGGCGGGTTTCACTGACGGTAAACAAACTCAATGCATCATTTATAAAGTATAATGAGTTCATAATCCAGGTGAGAGCAGAGAACGCATACTTTCTCTACACAATCATTGTTTAAAAAGTAGATTAAAACCCACTACAAAAAACCCCCACTCTGTTTCATCGTCATTATTTATGATTTTTTTTTGTGATTTAGGTTGAAATATGATGGTCTAAACTTTAACAATCAGCACACATCTTGTGTGCTAGGAATATTGTTGGCTTTAATGACCAATTTCTTGTGATTCGCCCTTATTTGTAAGTCATTTTGGATAAAAGCATCTGTTAAAATATAATAATAATTAATATTATAATTAATAAATGTTAATAATAATTAATAAACTTATTTAAGGTGTAAACGCATATTTTTGTTTGGGGTCAGTATAATTTTTTATATTTTTATTTAACAAGGACACATTAAAATGATCAAAAGTAACAGTAAAGACATTTATAATGTTACAAAAGATTCTATTTCAAATAAATACTGTTCTTTTCAACTTTCTATTCATCAGTAATGATGCTGAAAATTCAGCTTTGATCACAGGAATAAATTACACTTTACTATATATTCACACAGAAAACAGATGTTTTACATTAGAATAATATTTCAAACTTTTTACTGTATTTTTGATCAAATAAATGCAGCCTTGGTGAGCAGAAGAGACTCTTTCAGATTATTAAATATTCTTACCGAAGATTATTGGAAAGGTATACTGTACGTGTGTGTGTGTGTGTATATATATATATATATATATATATATATATATATATATAGCAGATGGCAAATCTAATCCAAATATCACTGTCCTTTATTTCAGAGGTTGTTTTTTGAACTCAGATGTGCTTTGAACTTTGAACTCTCTGAACTTTTGTTTGCAACAAAATTTGCCCACAAAACTCGCAGACATGATCTGCTACTGATGACATATAATTTCCCTTTTATAGTATAATGTGTTTAAAATTGCTGCTTGAAATGCCTTCAGCAAGCATCTTGCAGCAGATGAACTGGGGTTTGGCCCAAGCAGAGGAAGCAGGTATGAACAACATTAGTGTTTCACTTCTTAACTTTCTATGATGCCAAGCATGACGGTCAGAAGAAACACTGATGTCCGTCATGTCTCGAAGCTTCTCAACCCATCAGATGTCGTGAACGAGAGCCCGAGTCTTTGTTCGACAGGTCAGTAAAGTCAACGAGAGCTAATCTCTGCCATCTGACTAGTTCAGGCCTCGAGGGAAGATGCCAGCGCTGCAGGACAGATAATATAAGTTATTGTTTGAAACTGTGACGGCATGGACGAGCTTATCGCAGGTCTGCTAATCCCGTCAAAGCCTGAGAATTATGACAGGTCAGTGGTTGCCAAAACAATAGCCTTACGTCTGGCTTTCCTGCCGGCCAAATACGATTATTTATAACGAGTCTTATCTCTTGTTTTGGATAAGCGTTTGCAGCGCTTGCAACTCCAGCTCTTCGCTCACAACAAGACTTTAATGTTTTTAAGAGAAAAATATGACAGCTCAGCTAAGAATATATGTGTGTTTTGGCTTTGGTGTATTAAACTAAAGATGTGTAAAGTGTAATAAGTTAAATAAGGGTAGAAGGTAAAAATATTGGCCGCTTATTCAGTAGTAATAGCAAAGATAATCAACATTGCACTGCAAAACCAGAAACATACTACATGTTCAACACTTTATTTAGAAAAGCTTCATTGATCTTACACTAAAAAGTCACAAAGCAAAAGCAGAGAGCACCGAACTACATAATGCATGAAAACAAAAGCACTTCTGGCACTATACAGCTCAACAACAGGATATTATAGTGAAATACAAACCTACAATCAAGAATGAATAAGCTCCTGAAACACATTTACAGTCCAAGCAGTGAGTGACAGGAACCAACTGAGTCTCATTTGACCTTGCTGGGTAACAATTATACTTTAGGACTAACATACTCAAATGAAAATGTGGTTTCTTGGCCGATGCATTGCACATGTCCAGCCTGATTACATACTGAACATGTTCTTGTGTTGGTTGAAACACGCATCAGTACTTGACACAAAGTGATAGAGTTTCCATTGAATGTTTATGTCATTAAAGGGTACATAACATGCACAGTTTCACCTAATCTCATGTTAATCTTGAGTACCTATAGAGTAGTAGTGCATCCTTAATATCTCAAAAAAGTGTTTAGTTTTATTATATTTAGAAAAGAAAAATACAGCTTTCCGATTCTCTCCGGAAAAAGCCGAGGTCCTGGAGGCGGAACTATAGAGTCAAGCGGTAGTTCTTGATTTCCAGCAAAAGACAGAAATCTGATCCAGTTGTACTTACATGAATGGGGTCTTTTATCACTGGGACCGCTCCACGTTTTAATAGCAAACGATTTGCAAATCCAGCGTCGACCTGAGCCTTGTTAATAAAACATTTGTCACTGAAATGACCAGAACACACAACCGCACTTCCTACACTCCGTTGCTGCCCCGGAAAAACAAACTGCATCCACTGTTCCTGTAACACTGGGTTCTTTGGAAAGCTGAACACGGTAAGCTTTCCCTCACATCCAAATACACACTTTTTTGGAGACATTCTTGAACAAATCCTATGCAGCGCTGCCGATGATTTCCTGTTGAAGCGCGTTGATGTGCGCGGTCTCGCTCTCCTCTAGTCGACGTGCTCGCGGGCGAGCTTTTCCGGGAGAAATGCTCATATAAGGAGATGCACTCTGATCTACGTCATTAGATCCACGATCTAAAAAAAACCAGCCGAAACTTGTACCAACCCGGAAGTAAGATTTTCAGCATAGAAATTCTCCGTTATTCGTCCAAAATATTTTTTTAAAACTTTGCCCATGTTTAGCATGAGAATCTATCTCTTTAACACTGTAAACAACTCTGAATACATGAAACACCATTGTACCCCCCCTTTAAATGAGACGGAAGCTCAAACGTGCTGCGTAACACCAGAATGAACTAGGGCTGCACGATTAATTGCAATAAAACTGCACGCGATTTGGCAAAGGCTGCGATTATTTTGTGCGCAGCTTCTCAGTGGAGTGCGACTGATTGGTAGTAAATACTGCCCCATCTGAACGCCAGAGGGCGCTCTCACACAAACACACTAAATATGCCCCGCCGCAGAAGTACGATAATGCACATCATTCCAGGATCATCCCTATCGCTGTAGCTGAATAAACAGAAGATTGAAACGCTTTGATTAAACATGACTTATAAATACACGACTGCCTTATTCTGTGTAAGAAGCACATCATCTACAGAAGGAGGAGCTCAGCTGTCATTATGAAGTGAGTTTGGAGTAAATGCATGTTCTTAAATGTTGTCTGTTGCTGGACAAGAGGTTCATAAATGATTCTCGTGTTCTGAAAGATGTTTGACGCGTGTTGCTTTTTCAAATGCACGTTATAAGTGACTCAAACTCACAGTGCTTTCAGATGGAGCAGCGTTTACAGAGCCGTACATCAATGACAAGCTGCGCATAACAAATAATCGCAGCCTTTGCGATTTCAAAATCACGATAAGCCAAATCGATTTAAGTGCGATTACATGTAAATTGCGATTCTAGGGACACCAGGCAAGCCTGAGTGTTTTTTCTCTACGAGCTCCCCCTAGTGTCTGGTAGTAAATGCTTTCAAACACACTGTCCTAAAAACGAACTGTTGTCCCTCCCCCTTCGCCACAAGCAACCCAGCTGAGCAGAGGAACCGGCTATTTCAAAACCAGTTGTGTCTACCGAGGCAAGTAAAGCAATATTTTCTTTCCAACTGATGGCGAGTTTTTTTTTATTTTATTGTGTTGTCATGCATACTAGTATTTTTACCGGGAACGAACGATATGAACGAGGCGAACTACTGCTTTCGTGTTTTGTTTTTTTGGGAGAGTGGGCATGAGCATAAAAATATATATATTTGCATCTTCCGTCAAGGGTTTTCGCTGCTTCTTCCCCGGCTCTGCCATTATACACACGTTTGCAACAATCGCTAGCCGGGTTTCGTTAGCCTGCCTCTGTGCTGGGGATGCTTGCCGTAAACTGATCCTGCTTCTCGCGATGTCTGAGACTTTGTGAGACTGAAGGACGCGGGTAGGATACACCGAACTTGCAAGCGGGATATTCTTCCTACAGGCAGTAGGGGCGGGCGAGAGAGTCTTCATTCGCCCTGTAATGAGTCATTTAACCATATACCGACTTACGAAGATGATTAATTAACACGAAAACGTTGCCTGGTGACCCTTTAATGGTGCAGCCCTAGAATGAACCTCATTGGTTCTTGAGAAGCTCAAACGTGCTGCCTAACACAAGAATGAACCTCATTGGTTCTTGAGAAGCTCAAACGTGCTGCGTAACACGGGAATGAACCTCATTGGTTCTTGAGAAACTCAAACGTGCTGCGTAACACAAGAATGAACCTCATTGGTTCTTGAGAAGCTCAAACGTGCTGCCTAACACAAGAATGAACCTCATTGGTTCTTGAGAAGCTCAAACGTGCTGCGTAACACGGGAATGAACCTCATTGGTTCTTGAGAAGCTCAAACGTGCTGCGTAACACAAGAATGAACCTCATTGGTTCTTGAGAAGCTCAAACGTGCTGCCTAACACAAGAATGAACCTCATTGGTTCTTGAGAAGCTCAAACGTGCTGCCTAACACAAGAATGAACCTCATTGGTTCTTGAGAAGCTCAAACGTGCTGCGTAACACCAGAATGAACCTCATTGGTTCTTGAGAAACTCAAACGTGCTGCCTAACACAAGAATGAACCTCATTGGTTCTTGAGAAGCTCAAACGTGCTGCCTAACACGAGAATGAACCTCATTGGTTCTTGAGAAGCTCAAACATGCTGCCTAACACAAGAATGAACCTCATTGGTTCTTGAGAAGCTCAAACGTGCTGCCTAACACAAGAATGAACCTCATTGGTTCTTGAGAAGCTCAAACGTGCTGCGTAACACGAGAATGAACCTCATTGGTTCTTGAGAAGCTCAAACGTGCTGCGTAACACGAGAATGAACCTCATTGGTTCTTGAGAAGCTCAAACGTGCTGCGTAACACGAGAATGAACCTCATTGGTTCTTGAGAAGCTCAAACGTGCTGCGTAACACGAGAATGAACCTCATTGGTTCTTGAGAAGCTCAAACGTGCTGCGTAACACGAGAATGAACCTCATTGGTTCTTGAGAAGCTCAAACGTGCTGCGTAACACGAAAATGAACCTCATTGGTTCTTGAGAAGCTCAAACGTGCTGCGTAACACGAGAATGAACCTCACTGGTTCTTGAGAAGCTCAAACGTGCTGCGTAACACGAGAATGAACCTCATTGGTTCTTGAGAAGCTCAAACGTGCTGCGTAACACAAGAATGAACCTCATTGGTTCTCGAGAAGCTCAAACGTGCTGCGTAACACCAGAATGAACCTCATTGGTTCTTGAGAAGCTCAAACGTGCTGCGTAACACAAGAATGAACCTCATTGGTTCTCGAGAAGCTCAAACGTGCTGCGTAACACCAGAATGAACCTCATTGGTTCTTGAGAAGCTCAAACGTGCTGCGTAACACGAGAATGAACCTCATTGGTTCTTGAGAAGCTCAAACGTGCTGCGTAACACAAGAATGAACCTCATTGGTTCTCGAGAAGCTCAAACGTGCTGCGTAACACCAGAATGAACCTCATTGGTTCTTGAGAAGCTCAAACGTGCTGCGTAACACGAAGCTCAAACGTGCTGTGTAACACGAGAATGAACCTCATTGGTTCTTGAGAAGCACAAACGTGCTGCGTAACACGAAGCTCAAACGTGCTGTGTAACACGAGAATGAACCTCATTGGTTCTTGAGAAGCTCAAACGTGCTGCGTAACACGAAGCTCAAACGTGCTGCGTAACACGAGAATGAACCTCATTGGTTCTTGAGAAGCACAAACGTGCTGCGTAACACGAGAATGAACCTCACTGGTTCTTGAGAAGCTCAAACGTGCTGCGTAACACGAGAATGAACCTCATTGGTTCTTGAGAAGCTCAAACGTGCTGCGTAACACAAGAATGAACCTCATTGGTTCTCGAGAAGCTCAAACGTGCTGCGTAACACGAGAATGAACCTCATTGGTTCTTGAGAAGCTCAAACGTGCTGCGTAACACGAGAATGAACCTCATTGGTTCTTGAGAAGCTCAAACGTGCTGCGTAACACAAGAATGAACCTCATTGGTTCTCGAGAAGCTCAAACGTGCTGCGTAACACCAGAATGAACCTCATTGGTTCTTGAGAAGCTCAAACGTGCTGCGTAACACGAAGCTCAAACGTGCTGTGTAACACGAGAATGAACCTCATTGGTTCTTGAGAAGCTCAAACGTGCTGCGTAACACGAGAATGAACCTCACTGGTTCTTGAGAAGCTCAAACGTGCTGCGTAACACGAGAATGAACCTCATTGGTTCTTCAGAAGCTCAAACGTGCTGCGTAACACAAGAATGAACCTCATTGGTTCTCGAGAAGCTCAAACGTGCTGCGTAACACGAGAATGAACCTCATTGGTTCTTGAGAAGCTCAAACGTGCTGCGTAACACGAGAATGAACCTCATTGGTTCTTGAGAAGCTCAAACGTGCTGCGTAACACAAGAATGAACCTCATTGGTTCTCGAGAAGCTCAAACGTGCTGCGTAACACCAGAATGAACCTCATTGGTTCTTGAGAAGCTCAAACGTGCTGCGTAACACGAAGCTCAAACGTGCTGTGTAACACCAGAATGAACCTCATTGGTTCTTGAGAAGCTCAAACGTACTGCGTAACACGAAGCTCAAACGTGCTGTGTAACACAAGAATGAACCTCATTGGTTCTTGAGAAGCTCAAACGTGCTGCGTAACACGAGAATGAACCTCATTGGTTCTTGAGAAACTCAAACGTGATGCGTAACACGAGAATGAACCTCATTGGTTTTTGCTGAAGCTCAAACGTGCTGCGTAACACGATAATGAACCTCATTGGTTCTTGAGAAGCTCAAACGTGCTGCGTAACACGAGAATGAACCTCATTGGTTCTCGAGAAGCTCAAACGTGCTGCGTAACACGAGAATGAACCTCATTGGTTCTTGAGAAGCTCAAACGTGCTGCGTAACACGAGAATGAACCTCATTGGTTCTTGAGAAGCTCAAACGTGCTGCGTAACACGAGAATGAACCTCATTGGTTCTTGAGAAGCTCAAACGTGCTGCCTAACACAAGAATGAACCTCATTGGTTCTTGAGAAGCTCAAACGTGCTGCGTAACACCAGAATGAACCTCATTGGTTCTTGAGAAGCTCAAACGTGCTGCATAACACGAGAATGAACCTCATTGGTTCTTGAGAAGCTCAAACGTGCTGTGTAACACAAGAATGAACCTCATTGGTTCTTGAGAAGCTCAAACGTGCTGCGTAACACGAGATGAACCTCATTGGTTCTTACATAAGCTCAAACGTGCTGCGTAACACAAGAATGAACCTCATTGGTTCTTGAGAAGCTCAAACGTGCTGTGTAACACAAGAATGAACCTCATTGGTTCTTGAGAAGCTCAAACGTGCTGTGTAACACAAGAATGAACCTCATTGGTTCTTGAGAAGCTCAAACGTGCTGCGTAACACAAGATGAACCTCATTGGTTCTTACATAAGCTCAAACGTGCTGCCTAACACAAGAATGAACCTCATTGGTTCTTGAGAAGCTCAAACGTGCTGCGTAACACGAAGCTCAAACGTGCTGTGTAACACGAGAATGAACCTCATTGGTTCTTGAGAAGCTCAAACGTGCTGCGTAACACGAGAATGAACCTCATTGGTTCTTGAGAAGCTCAAACGTGCTGCGTAACACGAGAATGAACCTCATTGGTTCTTGAGAAGCTCAAACGTGCTGCGTAACACGAGAATGAACCTCATTGGTTCTTGAGAAGCTCAAACGTGCTGCGTAACACGAGAATGAACCTCATTGGTTCTTGAGAAGCTCAAACGTGCTGCGTAACACGAGAATGAACCTCATTGGTTCTTGAGAAGCTCAAACGTGCTGCGTAACACGAGAATGAACCTCATTGGTTCTTGAGAAGCTCAAACGTGCTGCGTAACACAAGAATGAACCTCATTGGTTCTTGAGAAGCTCAAACGTGCTGCGTAACACAAGAATGAACCTCATTGGTTCTTGAGAAGCTCAAACGTGCTGCGTAACACGAGAATGAACCTCATTGGTTCTTGAGAAACTCAAACGTCCTACGTAACACGAGAATGAACCTCATTGGTTCTCGAGAAGCTCAAACGTGCTGCGTAACACGAGAATGAACCTCATTGGTTCTTGAGAAGCTCAAACGTGCTGCGTAACACAAGAATGAACCTCATTGGTTCTCGAGAAGCTCAAACGTGCTGCGTAACACCAGAATGAACCTCATTGGTTCTTGAGAAGCTCAAACGTGCTGCGTAACACGAGAATGAACCTCATTGGTTCTTGAGAAGCTCAAACGTGCTGCGTAACACGAGATGAACCTCATTGGTTCTTACAGAAGCTCAAATGTGCTGCCTAACACAAGAATGAACCTCATTGGTTCTTGAGAAGCTCAAACGTGCTGCGTAACACGAGAATGAACCTCATTGGTTCTTGAGAAGCTCAAACGTGCTGCGTAACACGAGAATGAACCTCATTGGTTCTTGAGAAGCTCAAACGTGCTGCGTAACACGAGAATGAACCTCATTGGTTCTTGAGAAGCTCAAACGTGCTGCGTAACACAAGAATGAACCTCATTGGTTCTTGAGAAGCTCAAACGTGCTGCATAACACGAGAATGAACCTCATTGGTTCTTGAGAAACTCAAACGTGCTACGTAACACGAGAATGAACCTCATTGGTTCTCGAGAAGCTCAAACGTGCTGCGTAACACGAGAATGAACCTCATTGGTTCTTGAGAAGCTCAAACGTGCTGCGTAACACCAGAATGAACCTCATTGGTTCTTGAGAAGCTCAAACGTGCTGCGTAACACGAGAATGAACCTCATTGGTTCTTGAGAAGCTCAAACGTGCTGCGTAACACGAGAATGAACCTCATTGGTTCTTGAGAAGCTCAAACGTGCTGCGTAACACGAGAATGAACCTCATTGGTTCTTGAGAAGCTCAAACGTGCTGCGTAACACAAGAATGAACCTCATTGGTTCTTGAGAAGCTCAAACGTGCTGCATAACACGAGAATGAACCTCATTGGTTCTTGAGAAGCTCAAACGTGCTGCGTAACACAAGAATGAACCTCAGTGGTTCTTGAGAAGCTCAAACGTGCTGCGTAACACGAGATGAACCTCATTGGTTCTTGAGAAGCTCAAACGTGCTGCGTAACACGAGAATGAACCTCATTGGTTCTTGAGAAGCTCAAACGTGCTGCGTAACACGAGAATGAACCTCATTGGTTCTTGAGAAGCTCAAACGTGCTGCGTAACACAAGAATGAACCTCATTGGTTCTTGAGAAGCTCAAACGTGCTGCATAACACGAGAATGAACCTCATTGGTTCTTGAGAAACTCAAACGTGCTACGTAACACGAGAATGAACCTCATTGGTTCTTGAGAAGCTCAAACGTGCTGCGTAACACGAGAATGAACCTCATTGGTTCTTGAGAAGCTCAAACGTGCTGCGTAACACGAGAATGAACCTCATTGGTTCTTGAGAAGCTCAAACGTGCTGCGTAACACGAGAATGAACCTCATTGGTTCTTGAGAAGCTCAAACGTGCTGCGTAACACAAGAATGAACCTCATTGGTTCTTGAGAAGCTCAAACGTGCTGCATAACACGAGAATGAACCTCATTGGTTCTTGAGAAACTCAAACGTGCTACGTAACACGAGAATGAACCTCATTGGTTCTCGAGAAGCTCAAACGTGCTGCGTAACACGAGAATGAACCTCATTGGTTCTTGAGAAGCTCAAACGTGCTGCGTAACACCAGAATGAACCTCATTGGTTCTTGAGAAGCTCAAACGTGCTGCGTAACACGAGAATGAACCTCATTGGTTCTTGAGAAGCTCAAACGTGCTGCGTAACACGAGATGAACCTCATTGGTTCTTACAGAAGCTCAAATGTGCTGCCTAACACAAGAATGAACCTCATTGGTTCTTGAGAAGCTCAAACGTGCTGCGTAACACGAGAATGAACCTCATTGGTTCTTGAGAAGCTCAAACGTGCTGCGTAACACGAGAATGAACCTCATTGGTTCTTGAGAAGCTCAAACGTGCTGCGTAACACGAGAATGAACCTCATTGGTTCTTGAGAAGCTCAAACGTGCTGCGTAACACAAGAATGAACCTCATTGGTTCTTGAGAAGCTCAAACGTGCTGCATAACACGAGAATGAACCTCATTGGTTCTTGAGAAACTCAAACGTGCTACGTAACACGAGAATGAACCTCATTGGTTCTCGAGAAGCTCAAACGTGCTGCGTAACACGAGAATGAACCTCATTGGTTCTTGAGAAGCTCAAACGTGCTGCGTAACACCAGAATGAACCTCATTGGTTCTTGAGAAGCTCAAACGTGCTGCGTAACACGAAGCTCAAACGTGCTGTGTAACACGAGAATGAACCTCATTGGTTCTTGAGAAGCTCAAACGTGCTGCGTAACACAAGAATGAACCTCATTGGTTCTTGAGAAACTCAAACGTGCTGCGTAACACGAGAATGAACCTCATTGGTTCTTGAGAAGCTCAAACGTGCTGCGTAACACGAGAATGAACCTCATTGGTTCTTGAGAAGCTCAAACGTGCTGCATAACACAAGAATTTATAATTTAATTATAATTTATAATTTAATTTAATTTAATAATTTATAATTCGTTACATTTATATAGCGCTTTATCTGAGACCTCAAAGCGCTTTACATAGAAGGGGGGAATCTCCTCAACCACCACCGATGTGCAGCATCACCTGGATGATGCGACGGCAGCCATATTGCGCCAGAACGCCCACCACACACCAGCTTACTGGTGGAGAGGAGACAGTGATGAAGCCAATCAGTATATGGGGATGATTAGGAAGCCATGATGGACAGAGGCCAAGGGGCAAATTTGGCCAGGATGCTGGGGTTAAACCCCTACTCTTTTTCGAAGGGCATCCTGGGATTTTTAATGACCAGAGAGAGTCAGGACCTCGGTTTAACGTCTCATCCGAAGGACGGTGCTCTTTTGGCAGTATAGTGTCCCCGTCACTACACTGGGGCATTAGGCCCCACACAGACCACAGGGTGAGCACCCCCTACTGGCCTCACTAACACCTCTTCCAGCAGCAACCTGGTTTTCTCAGGAGGGTCTCCCATCCAGGTACTAACCAGGCTCAGCCCTGCTTAGCTTCAGTGGGCAACCAGTCTTGGGCTACAGGGTGATATGGCTGCAAGTCCAAAGAATGAACCTCATTGGTTCTTGAGAAGCTCAAAAGTGCTGCGTAACACCAGAATGAACCTCATTGGTTCTTGAGAAGCTCAAACGTGCTGCGTAACACGATAATGAACCTCATTGGTTCTTGTGAAGCTCAAACGTGCTGCGTAACACGATAATGAACCTCATTGGTTCTTGAGAAGCTCAAACGTGCTGTGTAACACGAGAATGAACCTCATTGGTTCTTGAGAAGCTCAAACGTGCTGCGTAACACGAGAATGAACCTCATTGGTTCTTGAGAAGCTCAAACGTGCTGCGTAACACGAGAATGAACCTCATTGGTTCTTGAGAAGCTCAAACGTGCTGCGTAACACGAGAATGAACCTCACTGGTTCTTGCACGTCAAGCGAACATAATTGAGCTTTTACCATATCTGATGTGAGTTGATGAATGTTTATATGTGAATAAAAGCCTAAATTCAATCTGTTGATCATATAAAGTGATCGAGTCTCTTCAGAAAATTTTGACTAAACAGCTCAATTCATATGGATTAGTTTTACGATCTCTTTATGAACTTTTTGAAGCGTCAAAGTTTCAGTTGCGTAGACAGAAATCTCTCAGATTTCATCAAAAAGATCTTTATTTGTGTTCCGAAGATGAACAAAAGTCTTACGGGTTTGGAACGTCATGAGAGTGAGTAATCAATGACAGAATTTAGAATATCCCTTAATGAATAACTACACAGGAACAAATAAGTAGCGCACTATTAACACTCTAGTAGCTACTATTAACTAATAAGAAACTCTGGATAGTGAATTAGTAAGTAATAGCGCTCAGTTGAATGTGGTACGTCACTATTAGCTAATCAGTAATTACTACTTTTTTCACACCTACTAAGAAATACTGTATACAGGTTCATAATTAATGTGAATAATGCATAATGTATAATATAAGGTAATGGTAACCCACTAGTAATAACTCAAGTGTTACTACATCCTTCGAAAGGAACTACTTATAATTTGGTTCAGTATTCTAAAGAGAAAAGCATGATAACTCCCTAATTTTGACTGAAGTCACTGTAAGCTTTTGAGGTTTTTGAAAGGTTTTGGATAGTAATGACTCAAGTGTTACTACATCTTTCTAAAGAAATGACTGATTACAGTATTCTAAAGTGAAGATCATGGAAACACACTAGTAATGACTAAAGTGTTACCAAATCCACCAGAAGGAATAACTATTAAAAATCTTACAAAAAATCTCAAAAGCTTACAAGGACTTCAGTAATTATAAGGAGTTATCATGTTTTCCCTTTAGAATACTGATCTAAATACTTAGTAGTTCCTTCTGAAGTATTTGGTAATACTTGAGTCACTACTAGTGGGTTAGTATTACCTTATATTATACATTATGCATTATTAATATTCATTATGAATACAGCAGTTCTTAGTAGTTCTTTGGGAGGTATGAAAAAATTATTACTTAACCTTAAACTATTACTTCCTAACTTGTTAATCAGAGTTTCTTGTTAGTTAATAGTAGTTAATAATGAAAATTAATAAAATATTAAATATTTAATACAAATGTACTCATTTGCTCCTGTGTAGTTATTCATTAAGGATGGAACAATATTCTAAAGTGTTACTGAATTTTCATTTTAGGCTTTAACTGAATAAATGCTTCATAGGGAGGTCATCTAGAGTTCTGTTGAACCTTGCAGGGTGTGTGCGTTTATCATGTGTTTCTCAGAAAGTGTTTTCACGGAAGTCGAGTCTTTCAGTCCTCGATCTAAACCCTGATGAGCAGTTCTGTGGAAAGCCACCAGCGTCTGCATCAGAAGACCTCAGCGGTTCAACACGACCACATCTACTCTTCTGAGGCCTTCATTGAGGTTAAGACATGCAAGAACGACATCTGCTTTATCACTAGATCAGCTTCACACCGAAAGCACTGAACACAGAGAGACGTCTTTCACAGACAAGCTGCTTTGATGCATCTATTATCTACAGGCAAACCAAAAATGATTCAGACGCCAGATATCATCTTTGATATTGTTTCACTAGTGTGATCAGGACACTATAGTTCATTTCTGTAAGTGAGGAGAGCAAAATAAAGTAAACTGTGACACATTATACCCAAGAATTCTTCATCCAGTGACTACCAGTAACAATGATTGGGACACTTTGAGCTGATCATGTTTTGCTGAAGTGTATTTTCTTTAATTGCTAATGCTCTTTTTACACACAGTCTGAACACAATGAAGCATTGCTTGGTGATTGGTTGAGAAACTGGTATTATCTAATTGTGTAGTTAAATTTAACAGCTGACAGATATTCAACATAATTCATGTGTGAGACAGTCTAACAGAAGGACGGACAAAACCAGTCAAATATCAACTGAGTTCTGCTCATATTTTATTACCATTCTCTAAACTATAGTGAATGTATGTGCATTGAACAACTACACATATATTTTAAAGCTGAACAATTTTTTAGTGCAAGAAGCATCGCCAAACAGAATAGCAAAATGATTGTTTCCAAACATGTTTCCAAACTCTCGTCTGTTATTGGAACAGAAACTCACTCTATTGGTCGGGTCAGAATTTGACTTGTTGTGTTACTCAAACTTGGAGAACGTTTTTAATCCTGCATGTAAATCAAGGTTTGCTTCATATTTTGATGGGATTACAGTATGTCTGAAGCAATGCCATCACAGCACAGCATGCATGAGTAAAACCAGTCAATAAGTCAGAAAAACATCCAATAGAGAGTCTAGAGATTTGCCAACCTGTCAAACACACAATCACCACAGCGACTATCACATGAGAACGCCTGCTGTGTAAATGAGACAGAATCAGCCGGAGGAGTTTATGCTGAACTCTTCAACTCTCATCGGCTCCGGTTACAGATTCATTATAAACCTGCTCGAATTACACCCAGAATAAAAGATCTCAGTGTGACACGAGTTCTGCTAGTTTTCACTCACCGCACCGTACAGACCTTCTGACTTCTGAGCAAAGGATTTCAACATCTCTCGCTTCGTCTTGCGTTACAACAAGTGGATTAAAGGCGTCTGCTAGATGCATTAAAGTAAAATATCAAAGTATAAATCCAGTGCATGCCTTTCTAGTGTTGTGATTGTTGATATTCAAAAGGTTGAATATTTGTTGTTTAGGAGTTTTTTTTAATAAGTTGCATTACAACATAATCTTAATAATTTTTATTTATTATCTTTATATACTGAATAAATGTTTAGTAGTTTTCAGTAGGTTGTGGCAGGGCATTACAACATACACACACACACACACAAATATATATAGTAAGTTTCACAAATATTTACAAATAAATTTCAAGTAACACATCGAATTAACCATGAAACTGTGGAACGAATGAAATATTATTTTCTTGTAAATGGACTCCAATAATCTGTTTTATTTACAACTTCTTTTTTATTATTAATGTAAATAACAGCTTATATTCCACAGGGCTGTTGAATGCTTGAATCTGATTGGCTGATGAACTTTCTAAGGTGTGCAGTTATTGCTTTTGCTGGAAACTCACGGATAAAGTAGTTCCAGCAGATCTCGACCGCATTACAGCTCCATATCACTTTTCTTCAAATGATTTCAGCTTTTCCAAAGGTCTTTCCAGCCGACAACAGCAAAAGAACCAAAACCCACAACAACACTGACCGAGCAAATAAATATAGTAAACAATACGATAAAAACCACAAATTATTTCCATGTTTTCTGCAACGAAATGATGTTTTATTATATACAGAAAGCACATACTCTCTTTCTCCCGCTCAAACACACACACACGGACACACACTCGCACAGAAACGTGTTGTCAGCGCTGCTCTGATGATTTCATCAGTGAAATAGTTTAGCATCCTGAAAGCTACATGATATTTCTCACTAGCGAGGGAATAACGGCGCTGTTCTTGAAGCAGATCAACTTACAGTTTCAGTATTAGTAGAGAAGATGATGCTGAACACTGCTGAGAGACACACAGATTCAGGTAATTCACACACGCTTAATCTCTCTCTCTATTAACTGCATTAATAACTGCATTAGTCTGCTCTCAGTGGCTAAAATTATGTTTTGGAATCAGCAACGGTGTGGGATGAGATGCGTATGAAATTAGTCCTACACACACGAGTGTTTTAAGAACAAAAACCTGACAGATGTCTTGAAATACATCATCTGAACAATGTTTTGAGGTGTGGTGACCGTAGTATAAGCGAAATAATTGACTCTGGACTGCATAATGCATTATGTTCTAATAATTCAAAGGCCCGTTGTCAATTATTCTTTATATATATATATATATATATATATATATATATATATATATATATATATATATATATATAGGCATGCACAAACAGGCATACACACGCACACACGCACGCACACACACACACACACACATACACAGGTGGGGTTGTTTTGTGCCAGCGCTGTCAGGACCTGCAGGAGGTGGAGACGAACGGTTTGTTTATGGCCATCAGGACTGCAGACACACACACATACACACACACACACATACACACACACACACACACACACACACACACACACACACACACACACACACACTGCAGACGCTCAGGCGATTGTTTGAGGAGTTCTGGACGACGGCCAAACGAAAGGAGAGAGAGAGGCGGGGGAGGACAGGAAAGAAAACAAAAAGTTTCATTTGTTAACTAGCTGGAAAACTGGATTGACTGTCTAAAAAGCAATCGATTATTCACTAAACTACATGTTTGAAACAACTAATCCTGAAACATATTCATTAACATTTCTGCTGCTGTTATTCACACACACACACACACACACACACACACACACACAAACACACAGTTATAATCACAGTGTAGAGTACAGTAAATTATTCTTGCTCAGTATTATTGTCTTGTTTTCCAGTACAAATATACATAAATGTTTTCTGAAAACCGGATCAAAATTAAGAAAGAAAAAAACTCAAAACTTCATTTTGATGATTTTTTATTTATTTATTATTTATTTTTGTTGTTGTCATTTTGCGTCTCCAGTAAGTGTATCTTGATTTAAGAATATTTAGATATTTGTACTGGAAAACAAAAACGTATGTGACTTATGTGAAACGCCATTCTTTTGCACTGTTTCCCCCTCTTACTTTTATCAGTGTTGTTCTGATGACTAAATCTCAGACGCATGTTTTTTTCCCTCCACAGGCTTTTAAACACACACACACACACACACACACACACACACACACACACACACACACACACTGGCTAAATCAGACCGGCTCTGGCCCGCGGGCTCGTCTCCTTCTTCTGTCCAATCCTGAGACACACGCCAGCAGAACTCACTGTAATTACAGCTGGAGAGATTCACTCTCACACTCCTGCCAAACTCCAGCACTCAATCGCTTCTGCAGCTACAGACACACACACACACACACACACACACACACACACACACACACACACACACACACACACACACACACACACACACACACACACACAGGAGAAATGCAGAAGATCTGATCCTGTATGCGAGCGTCGTGTAAAATCAGACTCTCTAATGGTACCAGTGTGGAGGAGGTCAGTGGGTTCATAATGGCTCCTCATGGAGTGTGTGTGTGTGTGTGTGTGTGTGTGTGTGTGTGTCACAGCTGTGAGAGGGAGTGACTCACTAAACACTCCACTGACTCTCTGACCGCTCCATACGTGACTCAAACCAACATGACTGACCTGATACTACCACTATGAAAATGAGTTATGAGCTTCATAACTTATGAAAGCCCATAATCATGATCATCAGGGTCAGATCTGCACATTCATACAGAAGATCAGTCTAATATTCTAAATAAACCACGGTTCACCATAACTGTTTTGGCTGAAACTAAAAATTCATTCTCTTTCTTTCTGTCACAATTAGCTGACTGTGTTTTTTGGGAATTAAGGACATTTTGAATTCTATACTTTTAAAAGATGATCGTGATTTTAACGGTAAAAAATGCTATGGTGAAAAACTGTTAATTGGTTAACAGAGAGTTTCTGTACTATATACACGGTGAATAACTGGGATAGATCTAACCGTACATTTAATGTAATTTTAATGTAAAATACCGTTAAATTAACAGTTTTTGGAAGTGAAAAAGAACAAGTCGTATAATTTACAGTGAGAAACTTGTTTCTTCATAGATTTTCTTAGTTTTTTTTTAAACAGTTATGTATATTAGGGATTTATGTTACATTTAATGTTGTCATATTAATGTTTATTGCATTTTAAAAATGTCATGTGTGACTATGATGGTGTTTAGTGTGTGTGTGAGTGACGCTGTGCAGCTTCTGTATATTAGTATTATGTTTGGAAAAGTTGCTTGAGATGAGCTTTGATTGATCATGTGACTCTCATCTCCGCTGTGATTGGTGGTTGTCAGTGTATTACAATGGTACAAAACAGATAATAATACTTAAATAGGTCGGTAAATTAACATTATATCAGATAGTGAAATACGTTATTTTACTGTAAATTTAAAGGGATACTTCAGGATTTAGCATTAAGCTTTGTATTAGTAGAAAACCTGTAGTATTTTCGAATTACCGTGCTTTCCACCCTCATATCCCCCTGAGACAAGAGATTTATGTATTTTTTTGTCTGGAAAAAATCCTCCGATGACGCAAAAATCGTCATTTTGCGTCATCGGAGGATTTTCTGGCCAGAGGCTAAAGACTACAGCCAGTAGATGGCGTTGTTCCGCATGTTTTCAGCCCGCCCATACAGGGAGGGATCTCACTCACAGAATGTACACAGTGTCAGCCGTCTTTCTTTGGAAGCTAAGCTAGCAGGCTCTTGTTCTGTGGAGAAAGCTGAATAGTAGGAGAAAGCTGAGCAAGTAGGGGTTACCATCCTCCTTTTCCCGGACTTGTCCGGCGGGCGAGATCGTTCAAAATGTCCGGGATTCAGCTTTTGCGTTCTGCGGTCGCCATTCATTGTTTACATGCACACCTTTTGTTTAAATCTCACTGAATTCATTCCGATTGGTGAATCTGAATGTAGTGTTTACATGAACGCTAAACAAGTGATCGGTTGATGTGCGTTTTAACATTGCTAAGAAAATTCCCGCTCCTCCGTGAGAGATGCGAGACCCGGTGTGTCTCAGTAATCACGCCACCGGTCTCGCGCCGTTCTCCCGCGCCCCTCAGCCTCGTCCTGCTCGCCACAGTAAACATGAGGAATGGCGACTGTAGAACGCAAAAGCCGAATCCCGGACATTTTGGGCGATCTCTAAATCCCTGGCAAACTAACTCATCACGTAGGCTAGCCTTGTTGTTTGTTTTCAACTGCGCTCCCTTATCGGTAGGCGTGGCCTCCTAAGGCAGCGAAGCAAGTGCATTCTGGGAGTTGTTGTCTTTCATCCACATAAGCCAAAAATACATTTTCTGGCTTTTCTCAGTCTAGAAAGCTCCAAATTCAAAAATTTCTTCACATTTCTTCTACTTAAATGACCTATTTTAAATACACATTCATCTTCCCAGAGGTGAAGTATCCCTTTAAGTTAAGTCTGTAAAACCTAAAATGTTGCTACCGTATTTTTTATGGTAAATATCTTGTAACCACAGATGCCGTTTTTTTTTTTACCATAAATGTAACAATTTTTTTTACAGTGTAAATCATTGCACTTTAGCCCCAAAATCATACTGGAGTGCTCAAAGATTTCACATCATGTCTCTTCATTGGATACCTTAAATCGATTTGAATTTGTATTGAATATGAAGTCCAACATGTGTGATTCCAGAATATAAGCAGATCAACCCATCAGACCTCGTAGATCATCTGTTGATCAAACATCTCAACACAAAACAAGTCTATAGACTATAGCATTATCATATCTCTGACTAATTTTACAATAGTTTAAACAATGCCATCGTCATGGGTTCGAGTCCCAGAGAATGCATGAACTGATCAAACAGATGTTCACCTTGAATCCGGTGTAAACTAAGTTTTGATGGTCACAGATCCAGCTAAACCGGTCTCTGACACACACACACACACACACACACACACACACACACACACACACACACACACACACACACACACACACACACTGTGATCTGCACGTCTGCAGCTCTCGGCTACTTCAGATCATTTCAAATAAATGAGCCGAACAAAAACAGAGTGAGTCAGAAATCTGTGCTAAACACTTTGTTATTGATACAAACACCTCACACACGATCATGACAGTGTGAGAGGACACACACACACCAGCTTAAGCTAACACACACACACACACACACACACACACACAGACTGTGTTTATGAGAATCTGCTCTCTGAGCCTCACAGAAGTGTGTGTGTGTGAGTGTGTGTGTGTGTGTGTGTGTGTGTGTGAGTGAGTGAGTGAGTGAGTGAGTGAATGAGAGTGTGTGTGTGTGTTTGTGTGTGAGTGTGTGTGTGTGTGTGTATGAGAGAGTGTTTGTGTGTGTGAGTGTGTGTGTGTGTGAGTGAGTGAGTGAGTGAGAGTGTGTGTGTGTGTGTGTGTGTTTGTGTGAGTGAGTGAGTGTGTGTGTGTGTGTGTGTGTGTGTGAGTGAGTGAGTGAGTGTGTGTGTGTGTGTGTGTGTGAGTGTGTGTGTGTGTGTGTGTGTGTTTGTGTGAGTGAGTGAGTGTGTGTGTGTGTGTGTGTGAGTGTGTGTGTGTGTGTGTGTGTGTGTGTGTGTGTGTGTGTAATTGTGCTGGCTGTTATTGCTGTGAGTCTGTGGTTTGTCAGTGTTGAAGTGATTTTGTTCTGCCTATACTCTGCTACTTTATTTCAGTGAGCATTTATTAAATATACAACCATCATGACAAACATTAATGCCGTTCAGTCTCTTAACTCTTTCCCTGCCAGTGTTTTTCTAAAAAGTTGAAAGCCACCGCCCGCGTTTTTGATCACTTTCACAAAAGTTTCATGGCCTGCAGAATATTTTGTTGTATGAACATCTGAGCATATATCAAAAGAAAAGAGCCGAGCCTCTGCTTTAAAACACAAACTTGTGTACTTTTTTATCAACACTTGCATGTGGGAAAGTTTCATAAAAAGAGCAATATTTTGAGCAAAAAGCTGAGAAATCATGTTTTTGTCAAAGACTGCATCTGGATCAGATTCAGAACGATGGTTAAAACACAGATGGAGTAAATCGAGTCCATCAACACCCTAAAGCTCCACAGTCCTGTAGTCCTGAGTCGACATTTCATTCAGTGACATTAGTTTTGATTTATATGTTGTTTAATGTTGATGATCGCGTCATATTAATATTTTACATGTGCATCTGCTTACATATGACATTGATTCTTTCTGCTTCTTCTTCATCTGTGTTTTAATCAGGAGATTCAGGACTCTTTCAGTAGATGTGTAACAGCGCCCCCTACCGTATAACAGTGAAAACACGGAAAGCCGGAAAATTCCGTCAATGGCGGGGAAAGAGTTAATTGTGTTGTGCTGAAAATCCTTTCCCTAATTTGGTGTTCCGGGTCAAAAATGACCCGTATTTGAAATAGCTTGTAAATCTGTTGTTATGCTGTATTATCGCCAGATACAGGATTCAATCTTTTCATCAACTTGTTTTCTTTCCATTAGCACAGGTTTTGTGTTTCTTTTTGGATCTGATTGACTGTACGCCTCATTGATCTGAGTTTATGCAACTCTTGACCAAACCTTTTTCTCTCAAAAACTGAGTTGCATAAACTCAGATCAATGAGGCGTACAGTCAATCAGATCCAAACAGAAACACAAAACCTGTGCTAATGGAAAGAAAACAAGTTGATGAAAAGATTGAACCCAGTTTTTGGAAATAACACAGCATGACCAGAGATTCAAGCAGTTGTTTGTTAAACAGTACGGTTAAACACACGTGTAACAAGGTAAAAAAACAAATTTATTTTAAGGTGTCATTGTTACAGTGTAATTATATATTTAAACACTGAGTAATAATAATTAACTACATGTACTTACTATAGGGTTAGGGTAGGATTAGGGTTTGGTTGAGGGTTAGTTGCATGTAATTATGCATAATTTACTGTTATTACTATGGTAAATACATGTAACATGTAACAAAGACACTGTAAAATAAAGTATTACCAATTTTTTTTATAATATTAAAAAATAATAATAATCAAAAGTAGTTTTTTTGGGACGGGGGGGGGGGGGGGGGGGTGTGTGTGTTAGGGTTTTGGCAAAGTCAGGAAGTTTTAGTCCAAATACGAAAACATCAACCAGTGTTTTTGAGGAAAAGAAAATTGACTCTGGGTCAAAGTGACTGGAACCCAAAGGGTTAAATAACATGTAGATTATCACAGTGGCAGCGAAGGGTTAACTGTGCAGGCAGGCTGGGGTTTTGATTGGCTCCTGAGACGTAAACAAGACCGGCACTTGTCGTGACCCCGCGCCTGACCTCAGAGATAGACTGGAGTTAATGCCGTCTCTGAAACACTGAGGCCATTGTTTGAGAGACTCGCTGAAAACTGAAAACTGCTGATCCAAGCAGAGCCGGAGGCCTTCAATCCCACAATCCCCCTCTCCCGAGTCAGCTTCACATCTCACACACGTACTGCTCTTAGCCCTCAGAAAAATCCCGAAAAAACAATGCCTTTAGACAAAATCTAAAAAATAATGTGTTTTTTGTCCAGTATCATTTATGATACATCAGGCTTGGAGGAATATGGAGGAAAAAACTGAGAAAAATATGCAATTTGCAGCAGATTCTGATATTTATATGAGATGCTTGTAATGTAAATCAAGATCTTTATTACAGTATAGCAGATACTTGCATAAAATGCATATAAATATCAGTATCTGCCAATAATGTCTTAGTAAGATGATATTTAGAAGCTTAGTGTTATGATCAAAGCTCTGTAGTTTTATAACATATAATGCAATGCAATACAATGATGATTGATAAACCTCAAAAGCCTGATGATCATATTTAATACTCGTGATTTTTATAATAAATGATTTATGGATGATCAAGTAAACCGAAGTCGCTTGAAATATTACTAAAGTTATTATTACATATATATGATAAAGTAGGCTTTATAGGGTTAAAACACCTTACAAGCGTCTGTAGTGCTGATAGTGATCTATCACTTCATAAAACACAAACATTTTCCCCATGTTTTAGGAGTAAATGTTGAATAAATCATGCGGATGAAGCATGTAAAGCCTGATGTGTGTAAAGCTGGAGATTTCGGACTCAAACTCGCCACAGATTGAAATCTACAGACGCTAATAGATCACGATCAGCGCAGGGAAAAGCAGTGGTTCTGACCTCAGTCACTTTCAGAAGGTCATCTGTGTTTCAATCTCAAAGCTCGTCTGAAATAAATCTTCTGACAGGAACTTTAGAAACGAGTCTCTCCCGCAGCACAAACTGACTTTACTTCAGGAGGAATCATCCTGTGCGCAGTGTGTGTGTGTGTGTGTGTGTGTGACAGGAGCTCAGGTCGTGTGTGTGTGTGTGTGTGTGTGTGTGTGTGTGTGTGCAGGAGCTCAGGTCGTGTGTGTGTGTGTGTGTGTGTGTGTGTGTGTGTGTGTGTGTGCAGGAGCTCAGGTCGTGTGAGTGTGTGTGTGTGTGTGTGTGTGTGCAGGAGCTCAGGTCGTGTGTGTGTGTGTGTGTGTGTGTGTGTGTGTGCAGGAGCTCAGGTCGTGTGTGTGTGTGTGTGTGTGTGTGACAGGAGCTCAGGTCGTGTGTGTGTGTGTGTGTGTGTGTGTGTGTGTGTGCAGGAGCTCAGGTCGTGTGTGTGTGTGTGTGTGTGTGTGTGTGTGCAGGAGCTCAGGTCGTGTGTGTGTGTGTGTGTGTGTGTGTGTGTGTGCAGGAGCTCAGGTCTTGTGTGTGTGTGTGTGTGTGTGTGTGTGTGTGTGCAGGAGCTCAGGTCGTGTGTGTGTGTGTGTGTGTGTGTGTGTGTGCAGGAGCTCAGGTCGTGTGTGTGTGTGTGTGTGTGTGTGTGTGTGTGCAGGAGCTCAGGTCGTGTGTGTGTGTGTGTGTGTGTGTGTGTGTGTGTGTGTGTGTGCAGGAGCTCAGGTCGTGTGTGTGTGTGTGTGTGTGTGTGTGCAGGAGCTCAGGTCGTGTGAGTGTGTGTGTGTGTGTGTGTGTGTGCAGGAGCTCAGGTCGTGTGTGTGTGTGTGTGTGTGTGTGTGTGTGTGTGTGTGCAGGAGCTCAGGTCGTGTGAGTGTGTGTGTGTGTGTGTGTGTGACAGGAGCTCAGGTCGTGTGTGTGTGTGTGTGTGTGTGTGTGTGTGTGTGCAGGAGCTCAGGTCGTGTGTGTGTGTGTGTGTGTGTGTGTGTGTGTGTGTGTGTGTGTGTGTGCAGGAGCTCAGGTCGTGTGAGTGTGTGTGTGTGTGTGTGTGTGTGCAGGAGCTCAGGTCGTGTGTGTGTGTGTGTGTGTGTGTGTGCAGGAGCTCAGGTCGTGTGTGTGTGTGTGTGTGTGTGTGTGTGTGTGTGTGTGTGCAGGAGCTCAGGTCGTGTGAGTGTGTGTGTGTGTGCAGAAGCTCAGGTCGTGTGTGTGTGTGTGTGTGTGTGTGTGCAGGAGCTCAGGTCATGTGTGTGTGTGTGTGTGTGTGTGTGTGTGTGTGTGCAGGAGCTCAGGTCGTGTGTGTGTGTGTGTGTGTGTGTGCAGGAGCTCAGGTCGTGTGTGTGTGTGTGTGTGTGTGTGTGTGTGCAGGAGCTCAGGTCGTGTGTGTGTGTGTGTGTGTGTGTGTGTGTGCAGGAGCTCAGGTCGTGTGTGTGTGTGTGTGTGTGTGTGTGTGTGCAGGAGCTCAGGTCGTGTGTGTGTGTGTGTGTGTGTGTGTGTGTGCAGGAGCTCAGGTCGTGTGTGTGTGTGTGTGTGTGTGTGTGTGCAGGAGCTCAGGTCGTGTGTGTGTGTGTGTGTGTGTGTGCAGGAGCTCAGGTCGTGTGTGTGTGTGTGTGTGTGTGTGTGTGCAGGAGCTCAGGTCATGTGTGTGTGTGTGTGTGCAGGAGCTCAGGTCGTGTGAGTGTGTGTGTGCAGGAGCTCAGGTCGTGTGAGTGTGTGTGTGTGTGTGTGTGTGTGTGTGTAGGAGCTCAGGTCGTGTGAGTGTGTGTGTGTGTGTGCAGGAGCTCAGGTCGTGTGTGTGTGTGTGTGTGCGCAGGAGCTCAGGTCGTGTGAGTGTGTGTGTGTGTGTGTGTGTGTGTAGGAGCTCAGGTCGTGTGAGTGTGTGTGTGTGTGTGCAGGAGCTCAGGTCGTGTGTGTGTGTGTGTGTGTGCGCAGGAGCTCAGGTCGTGTGAGTGTGTGTGTGTGTGTGCAGGAGCTCAGGTCGTGTGTGTGTGTGTGTGTGTGTGCAGGAGCTCAGGTCGTGTGTGTGTGTGTGTGTGTGTGCAGGAGCTCAGGTCGTGTGAGTGTGTGTGTGTGTGTGCAGGAGCTCAGGTCGTGTGTGTGTGTGTGTGTGTGCGCAGGAGCTCAGGTCGTGTGAGTGTGTGTGTGTGTGTGTGTGTGTGTGTGCAGGAGCTCAGGTCGTGTGAGTGTGTGTGACAGGAGCTCAGGTCGTGTGTGTGTGTGTGTGTGTGTGACAGGAGCTCAGGTCGTGTGTGTGTGTGTGTGCAGGAGCTCAGGTTGTGTGAGTGTGTGTGTGTGTGTGTAGGAGCTCAGGTCGTGTGAGTGTGTGTGTGTGTGTGTGTGTGTGTGTGTGTGTGCAGGAGCTCAGGTCGTGCGAGTGTGTGTGTGTGTGTGTGTGTGTGTGTGTGTGTGTGTGTGTGTGTGTGCAGGAGCTCAGGTCGTGTGTGTGTGTGTGCAGGAGCTCAGGTCGTGTGTGTGTGTGTGTGCAGAAGCTCAGGTCGTGTGAGTGTGTGTGTGTGTGTGTGTGAGTGTGTGTGACAGGAGCTCAGGTCGTGTGAGTGTGTGTGTG